>PVIW01001400.1:0-304479 GCA_004026585.1 Noctilio leporinus | reverse complement strand
CCCCTTCCCCCTGACCACTGAAGGCCTATTCGCTGTATTCATATATTTGGTTCTGTTTTACTTGTTGTTAGTTTTGCTCATTATTGTCCCGTAATGGGTGAGATCATACGGTATTTGTCCTTCACTGAGTGGCTTATTTCACTAAGCATAATACTCTCCAGTTCCATCCATGTTGTTGCAAAGGGTAGGAGTTCCTTCTTTCTTTCTGCTGTATATATTCCAAATATTTTGAGATGTTTTCTAGATGGTTTCAAAAGCAGTTCTTTGGGTGGGGTGGGGGGTCATGGGGCTGCTTGATGTGAGAGAACTTTTAGAATGCGATGCCCAATCATGCTCCAGAGAAAAAAGTGAATGGAAACGGGACTCAATGAATGAGAAGCTTCCGGTCTTTTAAAGAAAGGAAATACAGATATTTTAATGTACCAGTCACTCAAAAATTTTAAGATTTTGTATCATTAAAGGAAAATGCATTTTAAGTTCTGCTTTAGGTATAGCCAGTGACCAGAAAACATGCAAAAAATAACTAAGACGAAGCAGGATTAATTCCTAAGCAGGCTCAAAGCAGGACATGAGAAACTTGATTTAATAAGGAATTCTTGGGCTTCAGAAGAGGAAGGCTAGCCCTAAAAGCTGATTTAGTTTTTAGAATATTGACTAAACATTTACTCTGTGTAAGTGAGGCACTGTCACAGGTCCTTTGCATATATTAAATCACAACAATCCTGTGCCATAGGTGCTACTAGTGATACCCATTTATCAGATGAAGAAACTGAGGCACAGAGGTACAATGTCATGTAGCTAATAAAAAGGGCACATGAGATTGAAATCCAGGCATTCTAGTTCCAGAATCTGAATCTTATATACCACACTACAAAACAGTATTATTATAGTTTAAATATTGAGTTGGGAACCTTTCCTAGGGAGGTGGTGGAAGCAGGAAGAGGATAACATATTTCAAAAGGAAAAAGTAGAATTTCCAAAGTTATAAGGCATAGCCAAAACAGTTAATCAACCTTCAAAGTGAATAGGACTTAATTATCCCATTTCCTATATGATAAGTCATACAGAAATATCAGCTTTGAGGAGAAGTTGGTGCAAGATATTATGTGCAAAATACATAACCACTTGTGCATCAGGATTTTACTGACATACAGGGGCCTTATTTCTTTTCACTAAATCCTTCAATTTATATAAGATTTCAATGTGAATGATGTTTTTGCCATTAAACTAAGTGAAAATATGCAAAAGAATGTTGAACCCTTATTTTCCATGGAGGACTCTAAACATGTAAGGTTGTCAAAATTGTCAGGTAACTTTACTTTTTCAATTTTTAAACTTTTAACTTTCAAATTATATCATCATACTAGTAAAAACATATAAAATATAAAGCAAAACTTTAACAAGTCGTTCCCTGTGAACATTTCTGCAGCTCTCATTCTGGTCAAGAAAAGAATTTCCCTCACTACCCGGAAACTCCCTTCCTCCCATCTAACACTGAGCACGGTATACACCTTGCTTCTAAAGGTAGTCCCTGTCAGTTTTATTTTTAATTCTCTTTTTAAAATCATCAGTTCTCCATCAAACCACAGAAGCCTAAAAATTGTCTTACCTCTACTTATATACCATCAATCCATTGACTCGCCAATTCCATAACCATAAAATCATACTCTGCAATGCTAAGTTCATAAAAGAAATCACCAATGTTTCAGAAATTTAAAGTTTATACTGCTTGTTCTTAGAAATCATCAGTCTTCAGTAAGAAAAAGTGTGGCCTGTACTCTATGTAACATGAGTTAGGACTGTACAAATTAAACACAATTTCCACAAAGTCAGTTTGACAACCATTGCATTGCACAAAGAACTTTGGAAATCATTTCTCAATCCTTGCGATAAAAGTGAGGTTAATATTATTACCACATTGTACAGGTGATAGGTGGCCTAATATCATTATTACTCCTTTTACAGATGAGGACATTGGGGAGCAAGAAGGCTGGGTAATGTGGCCAGGACACAAAACCAGGAAGTAGCACTGTGACTCAAAGCTAGGCCTGTCTGCTTTCTACCTGTTCCACTTGATTCTCTACTTTTTTTTTTTTTTTAAAGACTTTATTCATTATTTCCAGAGATAAGGGCAGGGAGGGAGGAAGAAAGGGAGAGAAGCATCAATGCATGGTTGCCTTTCATCTGCCTGCGGACCTAGCTGTAGATCTGGCTTGCAATCTGGTTATGTGCCTTGGCTGGGGAATTGAACCAGAGACTTTTGGGTTCGTAGGCCGGCACCTATCCACTGCACCACCAGCCAGGGCTGATTCTCTACATTTTTTAAAATGAAATGTTTAATAGCTACCTTTTAACTTTGCAAAATAACAAATAGTTCACTAGGTACCTTTCATTCAGCCGACTTCTTAGCAGTCCTGTAAGATAGGGAGAGCACTAATTTTGAGTCTCATTTAATACAAACAAGAATGAGGTTTAAAGATGCAAAGTGATCATATGAAGTTACATATCTAGTAGGTGGTGAAGACCGGTTTGAAGTCTTTTATGTGGATGTCAGAATGAGGGAAAGGAAGAGAGAAAAGAGAGACCACCCAAAGGTCACATCATTTTCTCCTTCCTTCCCCTTTGACCGCTGCTGCCATAGATCCTATCCTTGGCTGCTAATAGGACTCAGGAAGAGACTGAGACCCGGCTTCTGGGAAGTGGCCCCCTGCTGTGAAATGATCTGTAGTGTGATGAAATAAGAAAATCGAGGCAAAATGACAATAAGGGAAAGGGACACAAAAGTGATCCTGAACTTTTAAGGACTTAAAAGACAAGCAACTACTTTAGTGTTTTTGAAATATCCTAAAAAGCTATGACTGAAGAGAATGAAACTGAAAGAAAATGAATCCTATTGATTTTAAGGTCAATTGGATAAAAATATTATTTAATTTCTTTTGATAAATTTCTAAATTTTTCTCTAATCCTACTATTTCTAATTTGGATGTATTCAGAGATGATTTTTGGCATTATTTCATCTACCAATAACATGTGAAGTCTGAAAGCATCTGTGTCCTATCTCATTTTCAAATATCCATTCTTAGTTCTCCTACCTCATGTCTCAAAGAAGCATGTGCAATTCTTTCCACAAGCATTGAAGACATATCTTAATTTAATAAAATAAGCACATGCCTTGTAGAGCTTTTAAGAGGGGAAGGAAGGTATAACCAAAATCAAATGATGACAAGGTATTGTAACTCTGTAAAGGTAAAAAAGTTTGATCAAACAAATAAAATAGATCCACAGGGACCAAATGTTATTTACAGTAAAAAGTAATTTACAACTAAAATGGTGGGACTGGTAGCTAATTTTAAAGTCATTTCCTAGCCTCAAGTATCAGGTGATGGTGATATCAGTGCATTGCTATTCGTGTTCAAATATTTACTTAACACATAAAGCCAGCAATTAGAGAAGCAGTGCCAAGAGGGGTTTTTACAGTCCACTCCACTCTTTGTGTCAGAATCTCTGCTTGGTTTTTTTTTTTTTAACACCCATTCAAACTATTTGGAGATTTTATATGCCTAGACTCAATCATAAAATTGAATTCAGATATAACCTTTTGCAGTATATAGAGCTCATGAAATCACCCCAAAGGTCATTTGCTTAAGCAGTAAGTACTTCAAATTGATCATGATCAGTTAAACTAGCTATTCCAGGTAATGATTTTTTCTCTCTCCTTTTTATTTTTTCTTTTTCTATGTATTCAAGTACTAGATAAGTAGACCAGTTGGTCCCTAGTGTTTAATACACAATTTTC
Organism: Noctilio leporinus; assembly: GCA_004026585.1. Lineage (NCBI taxonomy): Eukaryota > Metazoa > Chordata > Mammalia > Chiroptera > Noctilionidae > Noctilio > Noctilio leporinus. Next base: position 300,683 of record PVIW01001400.1, on the reverse strand, counting down.
TACTAATCAGAACACAATGTATGCTCTGTTGGATTTATGATACTCTTAAAATGAGTTTTATTTTACAAGTCAAGGTACAATCACCAATTTTGTTGACACAGTATTGCCAGCACTGTAAAACCTTAGATAAAAGCTAAAAAGGAGATAAATCTGTATATCTCACATCTAATAATTAGATAGTGTGGGAAATTTTGAAATATGTACAGATATAGATATAGGCATATGCATAAAAATAAAGGACACTTTCAAATTCAATATTTTCAGCTCAGTCTTTAAGATCAATTTTTTTCTTATCTCCCTAATAACATTTGGTAAGTCAGACTTTGTGTAATGATAGTACACCTCATCTTCAATCAAATAAAAATAATGTCAGTAAATTTTAAGGATAAAATTTACATACTGTTATTAGTTATATATCACAATTTATTTTAAAATTTATGAAAACTATGTTACAAAACTTTAGCATTATAGCTAAACATTTGACTCCAGATCATTCTAAGAATAACATAATTATTGTATCAACCTCTCACCTTTATTTATTTTTATTTGGATGCTTAATTTGGGGCTAGTTCACCACATAAAAGCCCTTTCTCTAGAACATGAGGAGAAAAAATAAGAGGAATGGAAATGTAAACCGTCAATTTTGTCATTTGATCAGCAACCTCAGCAAAGCAACTGATGGTTGATGAAGTTGAAAAGAATTACTGAAATGAAATTTGGGAACTATAGTTTTTAATTTTTTTTCCTGTTATGAACTCCATTCCAATGCCTCAAGTATCATGTATTGTTGAGGACAGAAATCAGAAGAGGAAACTGAAGTTAAATAAATAATCCCACAGAACTGTAAAGGTACTGACTTTGTAGCTCTCAAACTCTGAATACATGATTTTCAGAACTATCCACTGTTTTTTCACCAGTGAAAACTATATTTTCTAGTTATCAAAAAGCCATTCTGTATTTTGTATTCTATGCAAGATTTTCATTTTGGTTAAAATATTAATATCAATGTGATGCTATTATTTTGGTAATTTTTTCTTGCATCATTCAGAGCAGTTATTTCACACTGCACATCCAGTAAATAAAGCCTATTGGCTTCACTTGGAAAGTGTGCTCTGAATCCAACCATTTATTATCACTTTTCTCTCCAAGTCGCCACACCTGTCCCCTGAAACACACTGCAAGCATTCCTAACATGACTCCTTGCTTTCACTCTGGCCCCTGATGGGTCTACTTTTCACCAAATAGTAATTCTTTCCAAATTTAAATTACATCATGACACTTCTCTGCTCTATCACTCTTAGAACAGAATGCTAAGTAAGCTCCCACCATGACCTATGAAGCCCTGCTTTATTTGGCTCTAGGCTTCCCCATTTCCCCACCCATCTTCTCTGGTCCAGCCACCTGGGCCCCCCTTGCAGCTGGACAGACAAGCAATCTCTCTCCTCAGCACCTTTGGTCTTGCACTCACCCCACCTGGTTTGCGCCTTCACCTGATCTAGGTCTCCTCTCAACTCTCAGCTCCTCAGAAAAGCCCTCTCTGACCATCTATCTCAAGCAGGTCTAACCCTTACTGTTACTCGGCGCTCTGACTCTACATTATTTTTCTTCACATCACTTATTGCTGTCTAAACGAATGTGATTAACTCTCTGGTTGTCCCAATATGCCTGATTGTCTGAGGATATGAACTTATATAAGTCAAAGACTTCTTTCTTCCTTGGACATTACTAACTTCTTTCTTATTTTTCTGTTTATTTGTGATATTTAAGGACATAACCATGTTTCATTTACTACCTGTACTGCTGTTGCTCTTCATGTTCATGTGATACACATTTTTCAGCTCTAGTGCAAGACATATCAGATACTGTCCGAGAGAAGGCAAAGGGCTTTGAAAAGTAATAGATCCTCATGAATCACTGTAAATAGGGAGTTCTGAGATGAAATGATTTAAGAGTATAATATATGTTATAATATGAATAATCCAAGCACTGTACCTCCTCTTGTAAAAACTACCTGTACCATCTTCTCGATGAAGATTTTGTCCCCCAAAACAAAATGATCTATGAACCAAGTTGTCCTATTTGCTGGTATGGAGCTTCAATAATCCTGTGGTGTTTCCTAAGAGGAGATGGCCAATTCGAGCTTCTGGAAATGGGTATACTTAAAAACATGATTTACATGGAGAAATAAAACCCCTCTTGTATGTCCTTCTGCCTTTCTCGAAGATGTTCACCATTGATACAAACTGTCACTTTGATTATTGGCTTGAAGAGGCATATTTATTTAGGTCTCAACTCCTGACGTGGGAAGGCTAGGATGGGGGCTGGGGGCTGGGGACGGGGAGCGGAGCTGTTTCCGCCAACAAGACAGGGTGGCATGTGGAGTCAATGATACATTTTTCTTTCAGAACTTTAGGGGAGGTGGTTTTAAATTAAATATTAACATTTTTTAAAAATGAGGTCTGGGCCAATTGTCACCGCACAGAGGAGACCTAAATTGGGCTGTGGGCCCGAGGTCCCAGCTCCATGGCAGAGACAGCGCACTGAGAGAGGGGCAAAGGATCTGTCTGGAGAGGAAGGTGGGGTTGCAACTTCATTTTCCTCTGACATGTTTTGTTGGCTGATTAATAGGCTGACACTAATTTAGGTCTCAGAAGACTAGATTGTTCTACAACCGGGATAGAGAAGGAAGGTGGTGTGGGGGAGGAAGAGAGGAAATAATAGAATGTGAAATGTCTCAGAATTTGGGCCCTGGGAAACCCAGGGCATATTTTAAAGACCTCACCCGCTGGCAAATGGAGAGTGAAAAAGCAAGTGCCTTAAACAATTAATTTTGCTAATCATGCAATCTAAATTGTCACACTTAAGTATCTCAGTGTTGACCTGTTTAGACAATGTGCCTTCATCCACAGGGGAGTAGTTTCAGTAGATCATGCTTAAGTTAGCTAATTAATATCAAAAGCAGTGTGGAATTGACTAACAGGTAATTTAATCAAATGATAATTAAAACTATTGAATTTTATAAATTATTATTTAATTAATATTAGTTAATATTATAATTTTCAAAGTCTGAATTAATGCTGATTAAAGGGTTCTCTCATAAATACCACTGAAAATTAATTACAAATTAATATAATCTGCTGAACATTCCCTTAATGGACTTCCAGCTATTCTTGAGTTTTGCAATAAATAAACATTAGGCCCCATACTGCATCCCATCTTCTTGAATGTATTAAGTATTCTGAAATATTGAGGCCATTAACTCCTTGGATTTCTAAGGAAATGGATATATATAATAACACCTTTCATAGCAGAAAGGTTGATTGCTCTGTTAGGGTATAAAGCTCTGGAGAAGCTTCCAGAAGATAGTTGAGCTGTTCTAATAGGGAATTTTGCCCTGGGCCTTTGCTTCTTTTTGCACTTTGCCATGGTCCTTGCCTGCGGGCAACTTCATTAGGAATGTGAAGAATGAATTCAGATATGATTGGATAGCCTGTGAAAAATCAGCCTTGGTCAAAGAAACGCAACAGCTTCCGACAGAGCTGGGATGTATTTTCAGGGACTACAGAGGAACAATGGAGACATCGGGAGTGGAGGGGGTGGGCAAGTGGCCCTAACTATTTTTTCCTCCTGTATCTACTACAAAAAAAAAACTAACAACAAATCCAGAGAAAACGGTCTTCGTATTAGATGAGGGAGTTGGCACTATTTCTACACTGAAGTGGGCAAACACACTCAAGAGCCTTGGAACACTGTAGAGACAACTCTTTATTACTGCTTCTCCCAGTATTTAATTTTTGACTGTTGAGGGACCTGGAAAGAGGAAATAGAAACCAGAAAGCTGAGCCAAAGGGAACTCTCTCTGGTCATTGAGGATTTGTGCTATTAACCTTTTCTAATAAACAGGGAAAGGAGGGCCTTTCCCCTCCTCCCTCCCCCAGCGTGTAGCATCTAGCACTTGGGGAGTGCCCTGTAAATATAAAACGACCTCTCTGCCTATATTTATGAGGCAGTTAGATGCTGAATGGGTTGTCACATAACCTAATACTACATATAGAAGCCTCCGGCTGAAATGTATATGCAGTAAAGACAGATTTACAGCTGCCTTGAGTTTCCCTGTGAATTTCCAAGATTTATCTGAGCTTAAGGTCTCAATCTTAGTTTACTCTGCCAGAGCATTCCTCAGTTCATGCTAGAGCAGGATCTTGAGACTAGTGCTGAATTTTCTTTGATGAACATATGCTTTTGGTCATTCCTTTTCTCTGGAGGTTGTGACTGAAATGGAGGGTTATGGTCTTCATTTTGTTTTAGTCATTTAACAGTGGACCACTATCAAAAATGCTTTTTCTTAATGGCAGCATTTTTGGTGAAACTAACGAAGGAAAAATCATGTCCCGTAAAAACTGAATCACAGCTGTAGTAGAAGATAAGACTGACATATTCAGTTCTTAGAAAGAGGCAATCAATGTTGAATGCGTCAGGTGAGTTCATTTCATGAGCTCAGCTTTAATAGCTTATAAAGAAGATTGATTAACTTCTTGTCTGATAGATCAATAGTAGAATGAAACTGTGCTTCCCTCCTTCTCTTCTTAAATGCGGATTCCCAATATGCTTAGAGGCAGAGAAAAGGCAAACATTTGTGCATTGTTTTTCTCCTTGAATTTATTAATGGCAGCTATTATGAACAGGCACAATATTTTTAAGTTACCTAGATTGCTTTATTTTATATTAAACATTTGAGAAACTTCATTAGTTCAACCAACAAGTAATCCTATTTCTTTATGCGCCTATAAACAATTCTGGTCTAAGATGAAGGTAAAAGAGGTAACATTGAAAACTTAGGGGAACTTCATCAACTTAAGCCTTGAGATTTCAAATCTGCTGTCTATGTCTTCTGTTTAGTGGGTATTAGCCTATAAATGTATGGCACTTTTGGTTTTATACATTTCTATTTTATTTTTAATGTGGAACTTTAAAATTTTTCTTAAACTAAATAATTTCCTTTGTTGTAGTATTAATATAAAATACATATGCATTATTTATGCATATTCTCCTCAATCCAATTTAATTTACATACTTATATTCAGATTTTTCTTTTTGTAGATTTTATTTATTATCTTTCAGAGAAAGGGGGAAGGGAGAGAAGCGGAGAGGGAGAGAAACATCAACGTATGGCTGCCTTTCACCTGCCTCCAGCTATGGATCTGGCTGGAGACCTGGCTTGCAACCTGGTTATGTTGCCCTGGCTGGGAATCAAACCAGTAACCTTTGGGTTTGCAGGCTGGCACCTTATCCACTGTTGCACCAGCCAGGGCTTATATTCAGATTTTTTTCGTTGCCCTTCTTTTCTCTCTTTTTAGCCACATGAAATCATGGCTATTGACAATAAACTGTAAAGCGTGATGACTATATAAATCATTATTAAAACTTTTCCTACAAAGATTAACTTGTGCTTATCTAAAAAACATTTTAAATGTCCTTCTAATGACTTTCATAAATTGCCCTCTCTTTTAAATCTACTCTTCTATCATCTATATGTAAATAAACTCTTTAGTGACTTTCTAATGCTCTTAAAAATAAAGACCTTCCCCAGCCCCAAATGTTTTATGTATTCTGACCACCAGTGAATCAGCGTACAGTTATACTACCCACTACTCAAGTGCTGCCCTCAAACTGCCCTGAAAGTCTTTCAGTCCTTTAGCTGGACCTATCTCTCTTCTACATGACCATTTAAAATGTTTTGTTTGTTTTGTTTTCTGCAGAGAACCCTAACTTTCCATCATCCTCTCCCCATTTGCCTTGTCATCATCTCTTACTTAATCTTAGTAGGCAATTTTTGTCTTCACATCCTCTACAAAGCCTTCTCTGATTCTTTCAAGGGACATCTCACTTTTTTTATGGTCTGATGTGACACCTTGTAGTATAGTTTATATGTCTTTATTTGTTGAATTAGTTAGCCAGTGACTATGAGGGTAGGAGCTGAGTCTAGTTTTGCTCATCTCTGCAATAATAAGTAGAGTACTATAGAGTACTTGGCATCTACTGGATGCTCAAGAAATGTGTTTAATAAATAAGTATTGGCAATGGTACCACCTTGCACTGTCTTATTTTCATCAGTCTCCTTCCCTCTTTTAAAGAACATTCAGAACTGCAGAAAGAAGGGAGAATTTACACATGTAATAAAATGTATAAACCAAGTAGCTTTGTCTCTGATTGCTGAGTAACTAATGAATCTACTCTGCTTTAAAGAGAGTGAGACTCACACAACTTAATGAAAACCATATATTGATGCTTGATTAGTATGTAAGTTTTCTCCTCTCTCAGTGAAGCTTGGTAGGGGTATGTGTGTGTGTATCTGTGTATTTAGGGAGGGAGATTTGGAGATGGTGAGAACAAGAATTTTTATGTTTGAATACTCCAAATATAGGTCCTGGAGAAGGGAGTCTTAGTATTATAAGAGTCAATACAGTGTTTTCCTCTGTGATTTATTTAAGAAAAAGTCTATGATCAATATCAAGAAGAGATTAAAATGCTTCTAGGTAGCATCAGGAATGATTCTAACATTAAGGGAAAAGAATAGGCCATTAGGACTAAAAGCTTCTTCAAGGGGAAGGTCTTTCCATACACGTGAAGGCCTTCTTGGGTAGGAAGGGAAGGACAGAACAAAATGCAGTTGATCCTTGGACAGCTCAGAGGTGAGGGGTGTCCACCATTCACAGCTGAAAATCCATGTAGAACTTGCAACTATATAGTCATATCCATGCATTTAACCAAAGGGGACTGAAGAACAGTATTTTTTCTCTGTAGTTTGGAATATGGTCCAGAATGCAAAAACAGTTTTGGATCCTCAGTTTGTTGAATCTTGAGATATGAAAGGAAGGGGTAACTGAGGTCAATTTTATTTATTGAAAAAACAGTCTGTGAAGTGGGCCCATGTTGTTCAAACCTGTGTTCTTCAAGGGTTTACAGTGTATCACATGACCAGATATGCATTTTTGGACAGTATTGCTACTGGGGATTATTCTGAGGTTAAAAGTAGTTTAAGAGACTACAAGAAGCTTTCTAGGTATGTGAAACTATCCTTTTTCTACCATCTCTACATCATCACTTTTTAATATAGTTTTTCATCTTCCATTAACTTCTTTCTTTTTAAATTCAAAGGGTAGTACTTTTTAGGTACAGTGTTTCTCAGTTTTGTGAAGCTATGATGAGGAAAGCGGACTGAGTTCAGTGTACAGGGCCTGTATGGTCTCTAGGACCACCTTTGTTTTTTTGTTTTGTTTTTACTTTATTTTTAATAACCAGCATAGCCTTCTTGGCCTTATTTATAAAATAATAATACATCCTTCAACCATTCTGGGTTTTAAAAGGAAAGACATCTTTGAACTTTCAGAAATATTATATTAAGTAAAAGGTAATATAACTATTGTTTAAAATTACACTTGAGTGATGGTAATATGTATATTAACTAATATTTTTTCTTTCTTTTTTTTAAAGAGTTTATTTATTATTTCCATAGAGGAGGGAAGGGAAAGAGGCAGAGAGGGAGAGAAACATCAATGTATGGTTGCCTTTCATCTGCTTTCAGCTATAGACTTGGCTGGAGACCTGACTTGCAACCTTGTTATGTGCCCTGGCTGGGGAATCGAACCATCTTCCTTTGGGTTTGCAGGCTGGCACCTATCCACTGAGCCACCAGCCAGGGCTTATTAACTGATATTTATAGAATAGAAAAAAATTCTTTATAACAAAGACTTTTGTTTGATACAATAAGAGCAAGCTTGCAACTTTTATTGATTTATTATTTGTATTTATTTTTATTAGTAGCATAAGTATGATAATATGATACGGAAATCTTCAGGTTGAAGCTTTTACATGCTTTCAGTGGTTTGGAAAGTATAGGTGGCATTTGTGTTCACTTTAACTTTGTCTTATCAAATAACTCATGATAAAAGTTATTAGTCTGATGGCACAACATAAGGCTTATGTTCCTAATGTCTTTTTTAAAACCATGTTATATTTTATGAATTTCTGATTTAAAGGACTCAGGAAATGAAACATTGACTCTGTAGGGAAATACCTTTTTGTCTCCTCTGTTAGACTATAGGGACAGAAGAGAAAGATGACAAAAAAGCCTATTTTATAATTTTGTAGATGCTTGTATTTCAGTTTCACTTGGGCAGTTTATTTTCATGTTTTAATCACTGTGAATTAAAATATGAATAGTGATCATGGGTTTAATATTTTAAGGCCGGTATGTTGTGATTACATGATGATATTTTCTCTGCTTAAAAAGCTTTATTTAAATGATGCTAGGAGAATAGATCTTTTGTTAAGTGTTCTTATTCTCAACAGCCCCCAAAACTGAAGGTGATGGTAGGGAACTTTTGGAAGTCATAGATACTTTTTTAAATTTAATTTAATTTAATTTTTGTTGTATTACATTCATTCCATTTCCCTCCCACTGCTGTCCCCTGTACCCTGTCCCCCCTTCGATTCCCCCTTCCCACTGTCAATCCGACATATTGTCCATGTCCATGGGTCATCCATGCTAGTTCCTTGACTAAACTGTTCCCTTTGTTTGCCTCTTTCTTCCCCTCCCCTCTGCACACTGAAAGTCTGTTCCTTGTTTCCATGCCTCATGTTCTGTTTTGCTAGTTTGTTTTGTTTTGTTCATTAGTCTCCTGTATTGGGTGAGATCATATGATATTTGTCTTTCACTGACTGGCTTATTTCACTAAGCATAATACTTTCCACTTCTATCCGTGTTGTTGAAAAAGGTAAGAGTTTCTTTTTTTTCTACTGTGTAGTATTCCATCATGTAAATGTACCAAATTTTTTTAATCTATTCATCCACTGATGGACACTTAGATTGTTTCCAACACTTGGCTATTGTAAATAGCACTGCTATGAACATAGGGGTACATAGTGTCTTCTGAATTGGTATTTCAGTGTTATTCAGGTATAATCCTAGCAGTGGAATCACTAGGTCAAAAGGCAGTTCTATTTTTAGTTTTTTGAGGAAATTCCATATAGACCGTTTTCTACAGTGGCTGCACCAGTCTACATTTCCACCAATAGTGCAGCAGGGTTCCCTTTTCTCCACATCGTCACTAGCCCTTGTTTGATTTGTTGATGATTGCCATTCTGACAGGTGTGAGGTGGTATCTCATTACGGTTTTAATTTGCATTTCTCTGATGGCTAGTGATGTTGAGCATTCTTCATATGCCTATGGACCTTTTGTATGTCTTCCTCAGAGAAGTGTCTGTTCAGGTCCTTTGCCCATTTTTTAATTGGGTCGTCTGTCTCTCTGCTGTTGAGTTATGTAAGTTCTTTATATATTTGGATATCAAACCCTTGTGTGAGGTCTCATTGGCAAATCTGTTTTCCCATACAGTTGGTTCCCTTTTCATTTTGCTGATATTTTCTTTAGCTGAACAGAAACTTTCCTGTTTGATATAGTCTCGTTTGTTTGTCATGGATATGTTGATGGCATAGAGTGTGATGATGGTTTCATGCGTGAAATCTTAAAACTTATCAAGTTGTACATGTTAAATATGTACAGCTTTTTGCATATCAAAAAAAGCCATAACAACAGGCAAAATACTCTGATGCATGGGTGTTTCTCATCCTTACCTGAGCCTTTTGTTGTTGTTGCAAAGCAGCATTGCTCACTCTACAGTGGGAGCCTTTACACTGTGACCAATAATTTTTTCAATATAAACATTTTGTAACCCCCCTTAGTATCCTGAGATAAAAATTTATATTTAATATAACTTGCTACAGACATAAAATTTAACTAATCAACATAATTACCTAATTTTAATGTAAAGGGGAAGGTAAAGGAGCATGATTTACATAAAATAATGTGTATCTTAGGATGTTAAGACTTGGCAGGGCTCTATAGGGCAATGGAGCAGAGTTGGCTGAGGGGTGTATGAACAATTAGCCAAATGTATGGTTATCACCACCACCACCGTTGTTGGTAGGCTACTCAGACACAGAAGCAGCTTTGTCATCAGTGAAGTGCATTAGTCAACAATGAATAATTCTTAATAAAGTTATGAACAAAGCAGTGTATAAGCTTACCTTGATTGCAAGATGGTTATATTCCCAGAAAATTCAGTGTATATCAAATTTGTGGCAGAAATTCTTTGTGTTTATGTGCAAAATGGAGTTATACCCTTGGCCCAAATAATTACAAATGGGATTTTCCACTATATGAATGTATTACAAGACAATAGAAAATTATTCAGGATATAGGTTAGTATTTCATTAGATATTGTATGTACTCACTTATTACAACATATTTAGCACCTTTGGTCTCAACCCACAAAGTGCCAAAAGGACCCTCTCCATCATTACAACTAACAAAAATGTCCCCACAGTTTCCAAAATGACAACTAGGACTTTCTATCAAGAGCCACATGATTAGAGGTGAGTGCTGCTCTATCCTATATAAGTAGAGAGATAAGTGGATTCTACTCCAAGTTAAGTGTCATTGAGTCTTTCATATTTGGGTTCAATTACAGTAAATAGGTTAAAATCATGTGAATATAAAATATGATCTTTATCAAAAGCTTTATTTTGGACTTTAAATACTTGAAATTGTAACAGATCTGATGATGAGCATGAGACCATCTCTAGGTAAGCAATTTTTAGAAGAAGGAATATTTTTATTGGGAATTATATTTTTAAAAATCCCCCCATATTCAGCTAAGAAATGATCATAACCTCAACCAAAAGTCATCCCTTCATTGTGAAATGAAGTGAATAGGGCACTAAGACAAAAATGTCTAGCATAAGCCTTATGCTGGGGGGAGAATCCCAGTCATGGTGTGGGATAAACTGGATTGTTAGGATGCAGACTCAGAATCAGTGCTACATGTGCGGTGTGTTTATAAGAGAAAACCCTGGTGACAGACACCTGTGTAGTTGAGATGGAGCAGAAGGAGAGGTCAAGCTGTGATACAAGCTTAATATCCACTCAGGGTGGCCTAAGAGAGTTCTAGAGGTACGGTTACCCCTCAGAATTGAACTGGGATGGCCAGATATTTGTAGTTCTCATAGGGGCTGGTCACTGTATGTGGACTGCTCCAAATAGGGGACTGAACTTGAGTAAGGCCACTGTAGAATCAGGGTGATCCCTGGAAGGGCTAATAACTGAAGACTGTGCTGATAGGATTCCTAGCAGCTAGGTGGACAACTTGGTCTTGATGGAAGGGAGCTGTGGATGGCATATCACAGTATTCACCACACAGGTCAGGTGACCTGTCCACCTGGAGTCCAAAACTCCAGGCTGGCAGATATGCAAGGAATTCAGTCTGTTGAACGGGTGGCTGGGGGGCAGCAAGGGTCTCTGGTATAAGTCATATAAAAGCAATATATACAACACTATATATGAATATCATTCCGGAAAGATCTAGCTGTACTGAAAGAGGGACTGCAAGTATAGAAGAAGGGTTCAGGCCCCAGGAGAGGAATATTGGTTGGAGAATCAGATCCAGGTCCCAGGCAGACAAACTGAAGCTCAGAGTAGGGCTCTCTAGTCCTAGAGGAGGGAAAAAGGACCAATGAGTTAGAAACTGAGGTAGAATGATAGTCGCATAGCCTGGACAAAGATCACACACAGGATTTGGGAAACAGGCCCCATATCAAAAGGATTACCCTAGGATCCTAATCTCAGGGAGAGAGTTAGGCCCTAATCCCTATGTTTGAGTCAGGATTGGCTCAAAGTTTGCAGGCTAGGCATCACTGAAGATTTTTTATTACTGCTGTATGAGGTGAAATGGGCAGTAATTAAGAGAAAGGAGAAGCCGTTTCTACTATGCACAAATATAAACAGTGGTTTCATTGAGCTTTGAACACACATGTTCTGGTTGTGTAATAGTCTGAACAAAATGGCCTGTCTGGGCCATTTTCAGAGGATTTGGGAAAGCCAAATAGTTCTTATCTCAAACTAGAGAAACCTTAGCTCTGTGTCTTATGAGAGAAGTGACTGTGGAACAGGAAGGCAAAGGATCAAATTCCAGCCTTAATGTTTCTCCTGTTGGTCAGTCTGCAACCCACATTCCTATGTCTGGATTTTTAGGTCCTACACAATTTCGTTTCACCCACTTGTTCTGCTAAGACCCTCACAAGTGCTATGCTCACTGCCTCCTCCCAGGTTACCTTCTCCGTGGCTCCTCCAGCCCTTGGCCTCTCCTGCCTCACCCCTCTTTTAAGGCTCACTTCAGATCACATTTTCTCCATGGAGAGGACATCTGCTCTCCTGCTATTGTGTACAGTCAGAGCTTCCTTGTGCTCAGCTTAGTTCCCAGATACTAGTTTTATCTTCCCAGCTACAGCGATTGCAATCTTCCTGAAGGGATCCTGTCGGAAGTTTCTTTGATATTCTTCCCGGGGCTCAGCAAAGGGCGGGGTAGGAGCCTGCTGGGTAAACAGTTAGAAATGAATCCATTGCCTTGACATGAAACAACATACTCTAATTCAGTTTCCTGATATAATGACAGGGCATTGTTTTTCAAAATCTCCTTATAAGATCTCATGTTTTCTTCTATCTGATGGTAATGAAAATATACCTCACCTCAAACCTGTGGAAATTTGAATTCCTGTCAGTATATTTGCCTTCCTTTTTTTTTTTTTAATTTATTTTATATATTTAAACATATTTTATTTATTATTTTTAGAGAGAAGGGAAGGGAGAGAGGCAGAGAGGGAGAGAGACATCAATGTATGGTTGCCTTTCACCTGCCTCCAGCTACAGACCTGGCTGGAGACCGGCTTGCAACCTGGTTATGTGCCCTGGCTGGGAATTGAACCAGTGACCTTTGAGTTCACAGGCCAGTGCCTTATCCACTGTACCACCAACCAGGTCTCCTTCCTCTTTTAATGAGTATGTTTTTAAAGCAGTCAAGATTTTCAGTCTCACTGGGAATTAACTTCTGTCTTCTTCTAGTGTAGCAATGCCATCTATGAATCTCTGAGAAAGGCCACCTCTCCCTTGGCTGTGACCCAGAGGGTACAAGGTGGTAGCTCTGGGGCAACACTGATTATTCTCAATAGTATTTCTGTTGTGTAGAATCTGAAGTTCAAGATTAAGAGGACATCTTTTGCTCATATCTTGTTAATTTATCTGTGTTATTTAATCAGAGATAGACATGTATTACTAAGGACCTCTTCTCTTGGATCAGATGCTGTTTCATAAAGCAAAGTCCCATAAACACATATACCCTACAAACAGAACTCCCTTTTATGAGACCTCAACAATATGAAGATTATTTTTAACTCTCTTGGTTGACTCATTAATCTTATGTAAGTCAGAAATTTAAAATCTTTGATATATTTCCTTAAAGCCTAAAAAAAAGGAGCTTGTTTTTAATTCTATAAAATTGTTTAAAATGTCTACCTTTTAAAATTGTCATGTGAATCTTCACATTTTACTTTAGTTATTAATAATGACTGTTATATGTGCATATTATATATTTATATGTATTATGTATTATTATCTTTAAAAATGTAAACAATGCCTTCCTATACCTCCATCTTGACCAGAAACCCAATTTTAATTTTTATAGCTCTGTCTGTAAAACTATTTTCAGAAGGTTCTTTCACAATTCACATTTCCAGCAGCTAGTTGTGTTACTGAATGGAAAAAGTTCCTCCACCTAATGCTATCAGAGCCAAACACTAAACATCAAGAATTGCAGTGGAAGAATTAGAGTCAATTTACTTACAAAGTGCTAAAGAAGGAGAATAAGAAAAGATATGGCTCAAAAGCTCCTTCCCCACCCAGGGTTCAGATGGGTTTTTAAAGGCATAGGGCAACAGGTTTGCAGAAGTGCTGGTGGGACAAGTTTTAATTGGCAGATCTTAGAGCTTGACCATTTACAGTAAGGGGTGTCAGTATTGGACCATCCTGTACAACATACCCTTCTCTTCCAAAGGGGTTTCTGTGTTTAAGTCCCAGTCAGTCATGTCTCAGTCCTTTGGTTCTGTGGGTTGGGAGGTCGGGTGAGACTTTGGTTCCCAGTACAGCTGGAGGTCAAAGTTCTCTTCTCTGCACATGCTTTGGTTGCATGACTTGCAGTTTTGGTCTGTTTTTTTTTTTCTCTGAAAATCACCTCAATATCTTGTTAAACAGGATAGGACCACTTTGAGTTATTTCTGTGGTTCCAGTTATTAAATGCAACAGTTTTCCTGAGTCCTCACCAAAGTTGGTGTTATTTCTTTGCTTAATTTTTCTAATCTGATGGACATAAATATCTCATGAATTTTACAATTTTTTCTGTTTGCTAGGGAGGTTGAACACCTTTTTTATACGTTTATTGGACATGGGAATTTCCTCTTTGTGAAATGTCTATTCAGATGCTTGCTTTGTATATCTATTGGGTGGCATATCTTTTTTCAACTGAAATGAAATTTACATAACATAAAACTAACCATTTTAAAGTGAACAATTCATTGGCATTTAGTACATATACATTGTGGCAGACAATACCTCTTTCTAGTTTCAAAATATTTTGATTGCCCCAAAAGAAAACCCATACCTATTAAGCAGTTACTCCCCATTCCTCCCTCCCCCCAGCCTCTGGCATCTACTGATCTGCTTTCTGTCATTATGGGTTTACCTATTGTGGATATTTCTTATAAATGGAATCATACACTGTGTGATCTGTTGTGTCAGGCTTCTTTCACTTAGCATAATGTTTTTAAGGTGCATCAGCATGAGTGGTATGTCTTTCTGTTATCAATTTGAAAAGCTATTTGTGGACTCTAGATTTAAAAATTTTTATGTCATCTGGATTATAAAATCTTCCTTAGTATGTTATTTGCCATTGGATTTTGTTTATAGAATTATCATACAAAAGATTGTAATTTTTACATATTCAGATATATATGTCTTTTTTTAATCTCTGGCTTGGTGATTTGGTGTCCTAAAGTTTGTTCTAATGTTTTTATTGGTTTAGGCTTACATTTAAATTTTTAAGCAAACTGAAACTCGAGTTTATGATTTTTTTTCTCTCATAGGGATGGCCACTGTTATCACTGTTACTTTTTAATAAGTGGTATTTTCTTTACTTGATTGAAATCACATCTTTCTGTGTATTAAATTCCTGCTATTGACTTTTTTCTGTTTTCCCTAGTGTATTCCACTGATTCCTCTATTTGTATGCCACCAATATTATACTACTTGATTAGTATTTTGTGTTGTGCATAGTTTTCTTTCCTTGTTACATTTTTTTCTGAGTCTATGTTAACATATCTATATATTTTTTATTGTATGCAAGAAAAATTACTTAGTTTTTAAATTTTGGGTCTTAAAAGCAACAAATTGAAGAATTCATTTTGAAATGTGACTAGATAATTTTTCTTTTTTTTTTTTTTGCTAAATCTGTACATTGTAATCCTGATTACACTGTTAGCACTTAACGGGTTCTGTTTTAGGGAAAATAGAGATAAGCTTCTTTTTATCAAGTCTCATGTAAATTATGAGTACTTTGTACCTGATCCAGCACCACCACATTAATCTGTGAGTGTGTTGAATGAAAGTATAGAATGATATACTAGCTTTCCTGGGAGAAGCTATGTGTAATTTACTTACTAGTGATTCCTTGCAGAGCCTGTCACTATGTATGACTTTTTGTTCCTAGGTTACTAGCGACTATTGAACTCTTCATTTATGAAGCATTTGTAGGCAACCACTGTGTGCCTATTTACCGGGTAAGACCTAGGAAAGAAGACATTACTTGATACAGCTTTGAAAATCAAAGATAACTTTTACTTCACTAAAAGAAGACACAATCTCTATCTTTAAGAAAAATCACAGCACATTTGGGGAAATATAAATATTTATAATTATATCTAAATACATCTTCAAGTCAACATCTCTTATACACATATACAACACATATATCCCAGCAACAATTTACATTTGAATAGCATAGCTCTTTATAGTTTAGAAAGTATTTTCATAAAAATTGTTTTATTAGAATGTACATACAACATTATGAACAATGTCCATTAGCTATTTGTAACTTTGATTTACTGATGTTCAAAAGAAGATTTTTAGGGTAAGCAAGATGGCTTTTCAAAAAAGATGGCTTAATTTCTGCTGCTTTTTACCCAGGTTTATTTTTCATTGTAGCCTTTCTTGGTTCCCAACCCTAAAGCTATGGGTCATTTTTTCCCCCAAGGTGTCAGGTATTCAGTAGTTTAATAGGTATTTCTGTTACATAGTATGGCTTATTCTTGGAGAGAGAGATCCTATAGAAAACAAGACCTCCATGGTCCTCAAAATATGATATGAAGGTATTTTTGAGGTGAGGGATGTCTAGGACAGGGAAAGCAGGATAATAAACATATAAACAAATAATCAGAACTATTGTAATTATATAGCAGACTAGTATAAATACCCATAATATTTGACCGGACCTAGCTAGATAGCAAAGTGAATTTTTCTAAGGAAGTGATCATTAAACTGAGAAGGTCATAGTTTGGGGGAGGGCATTGTGGAAGAGGAGAAGTCTTAAAGGAGGATGGAGGCTAGAACATTGAAGAATATGAAAAACAGGTGGTAAAGGCTGGAATATCAGTAGCAAAATTGCATTGAAATAAAACCAGAGAGTAAGTTAGGGCAGGGTTTTGCAGGGCTCATAGGTTGCAGTGAAGATTTTGGAAGTTGACCCTAGAGCTGTGAGACATGTTTATATTGAGTTTTCTGACAGGATATGAGAAGACAAACTAGGTGAAAGCCTATTGGTAGAGTTGAGATGAGAAATTAGGGGGACTTGGACTGGGATAGTAGTAGTAGAAATGGGGAGAAAGGAAAATATTTGAAAATCATTTGGGAAATTGAGGTCTTAGCATTTGATTCATGGTATGGAGAAGATGCCAAAAATATCTCACAATCGTTGATTTAGGCACGAGAGGAAGAGTGTGTACCTAAAGTAACAATGGCACAAAAGGGTCTTGAAAATTATCTTATTTCTTTCTTCACAGGTGCAAAAGGAAAAAGAAAACAAAACAAACAAACATGCCCCGTAGGAATTAAAGCCATAATAATGCTCCAAACATTTGCTTTGACTAAAGGCAGCCACAGTTGTACAGAGCTTACATGAATATGATACACTATTGATAATAAAACTGAGGTCCTGCCCTCTATAAAAGTTGAACTAATTATTATACTCTTGAATGTTCACTCATGTTATTTATTATTTTCTATTTAAAATCATTATTTTTATTGCAAAAGAGGCATAATTTTACTCTCAGCCTATAAACCTTACTATAACTTATCTGTATCTTTGAAGCACAGAGCCATTTTTGTCCCTTTAATAAGTGTAGTAATTTACATTGCCTAATGGTATAACTATGATAATTAGCACAATGTAGTTATATTCTTAACCACTGCCTTATTATAACAATTTTAAGTCTTGTTATTTTTTCCTAGTGGAGCGGAGCTTATGATTAACCATGATTTTTCTTTTTCTTTTTACTATATATAAAAAACTTTTGCTTGCTTTATTTCACTTCTGGCTCAATCTAGTCAGCAAAACTTTACATGTAGTTTGGAGATTTTAATCACTACTGGATGAAATTGGATACCTTGCATTTTTTTTCTTGGTTCTAGATTTATTTGGGTTTTCTTCCTAGGTCTTTTACTACTGGCTAGTACATGCAGTTTTTCATGGCAAAAGGGACATTTAGTCCTCTTTTTTTTTTCTTCAATTACAACATGATAGATAGTAGCAGAGAGGAGGATTTATTGTAATGATTAAAATTTGAATACAAATTATAGTATTATAGTGAACACTGTTATCAGGAATGATTACAAAATAAAATGTTTTGTTTAACCAAATATTCATATATGTATATATTCATATATAATTTATAGAAAGTGAATTTTTTACTAGTCAAAGTCAAACTAACTTCCATTAAAACTAAAACCAAGTTTAACTGTACTTTGGCTTTAGAGGAGTCAGAAGTTGTCTCAGGATTTTCCAAGCCCTGACTGGGTGGGGCAGGTCATCCATCCATTGTTCCAGGCTCCATTATGCTTACTCTATAAACTTGCAAAATTTTCAGTAATGCAACTGTTATCTGCTGCTGGTTGGTATCAGCTCAAATGCCAACATCCAACAGGAATCCCCCATTTGAGGCGTGGTAAAGAAGGAAATTTTGTTTAATGAGAGCAGCTCAACGGTAATACAGCCTGGGCGGGAAAACAGCATGACTGTGAGGCAGCCCAGAAGCCCACTCCCTTCCTTGTTAAGCATCTTCACTCGTTCATTCAGCTCTGCCCCACTTCACAGGGGTCTGCAGCATCTGTGCTGCTCTGCACTCACTAGTCTGCAGCTGGGTAACCACGGTCCTCAGGCCAGAGTGGAACATGCACTCCTCACAGCAGAGGGGGAGGAGGGCTGGCTTATATAGACATGCTCCCCCCACTAGTCCCTGATTGGTCCAAAGAGAGGTGTTCTGATTGGTCAGATCTGTGCAGTCTGCTTGGATGGGAAAAGCTGCAGTCCTATTGGTTGAAATAGTACTCCAGGAACTCCTTTGTAAAGGCTGCCTCAGCGGTAGAATCACAGGGTGGGCAGGCAGTTTAATGCTGCAGAAGCAAGCAGTCTACTTACGAGGTTTGTCTGGGAAGTGCAGGCCCCCATGTAGAAATGTCTGCTAGGTCCCTGCCTTTATTTATATATGTGTTTTAAAAAATTAAGCCCAGCTATCTCCCAGGAGCCCTTCTTAGGAGCCATCTTTCTTCCCCCCTCCATCCCCCCGCCCTGTCCCACTGTTAAGGTTCGCTACCATTTCTAGTAGTCAGAAAAGGGGGCCTTTCTCAATATGTCAGATCTTCATTATCCATTCCCAAGATAGAGCAAAAGTTCTCAACTCTTAAAATCATGTTCTAAAGGCATAAAATAACGTGTTAAGACTAGTGAGGCCAGGTCTAAGAGGTAAAATGGATAGTTAAAATAATTAAAAGGAAAGGTTTTAATTTTTTATTTTATTCAAAAGCCTAATTATCTGGATCCTAACCTACCAGACCATTAATTGAGTGAACAGGTTTTCAGCACTGACCTTTTCCACCTTAGTACTAGGCTTGTTCAAGTTCAAATTGACCTTGTTACCTTCCTGCAACCCCTGATCATCAATGCTCAAGAGATTTTTCAGGGTTGTAAATTATGAAAAAAAGTGTAATTATGTTTAATTTGCTCAAGTTAACCAGATAACTTATTAATAATAAACCTTGAATATTTCCAATTTGGATAGCATTATTTAACTTAAAGAGTTTGGTAAAAGAAATAAACATACACAAGAATAAAATACATTTGTTTCATCAACTTATATACTGAAGAAAAATATACTAAAAAAAATGATCCAGCCCTGGCTGGTGGCACAGTGGATAAGGCACTGACTGTCCTGCAAACCCAAAAGTCGGTGGTTTGATTCCCAGCCAGGGCACAAAACCAGGTTGCAAGCCAAGTCTCCAGCCAAATCTCCAGCCAGGTCCGTAACTAGAGGCAGGTGAAAGGCAACCATACATTGATGTCTCATTCCCTCTCTGCCTCTCTCCCTTCCCCTCTCTCTAAAAATAATAAATAAAATCTTTTTAAAAAATCAAAACAATAACATCGGGCACCAATAAAAAAAATTATCCAGAGATAAATAATTCTGTTTTCTCATCTCTTGACTAATGAATCTCAACTTACATGGGTATCACAAGACATAATGATAACAAAGGTACTTGCTGCATTGTTCTTGTGGTGTAAATTTAATCAATCAGTGTGACTTTTTTTTTAAAGATTTTATTTCATTATTTTTAGAAAGAGGGGAAGGGAGAGAGGCAGAAAGGGAGAGAGACATCAATGTATGGTTGCCTTTCACCTGCCTCCAGCCACAGACCTGACTGGAGACCTGGTTTGCAACCTGGTTATGTGCCCTGGCTGGGAAATCGAACCTGCGACCTTTGGGTTCGCAGGCTGGTGCCTTATTCACTGTGCTACTAGCCAGGGCCTCAGTGTGACTTCTTAATGACATTTTTCTTAATTGAATGAGCTTTTACATAGATCAAATAATTTCATCCATTTTCTTCATTGTTTTTATCTCCCTGAAGTTGCTTAATGAAAGGTCAACACAAATGCTATGAACAGCAAGAAACAAGGCCATATATATGGGGACCCTTTGTAAACTGTAAAGTGCTCACAGATACATAATAATGCAAACATGCCAACAGTGGGTGTTGTGAACAAGGCTGATGGTTGAATACTCCTTAAGCAATGAGTGGGAACCAAGGAAGCAAGCTTCCTGGAGGAGACTTTCTGGTACTTTAGCTTCTGCATTAATTTGAATCTGTTCATCAGCTCTGTTGAGATCTTGCACATTGTTTGGCCTGCTTCACTCTCTAATAATAGGCCTGGTGCATTTTGATGGAGAACCTGCCAAACATGTCAAATTTCAGACCAACAGGTAACCAGCCACCCCTGTCTCTGAGACATTCTTTCTACATGTTGATTTTGTTTTGCCTCCTCCTACAAGGCCCAGCTCCAGGCTGATTTCTTTCAGAAGGCCTCTTTTTCACTATTCTGACATGAAAAACCATTGCTTCAGTAATATTTGAACTCTTACTGGCAATAAACTTATCAGTCTTATGACAGTTCTCCTTTTGCCTCTTGGAATCATACTAAGACACATGTATTTTTAAGTAAATTTCATGTGTCTGTGGGTTAGATTTCCCTTCATTAGTAGAAAATTCTCCAGGTACAAAAAGATAGCTTTGTATACCTTTGAATGTTTCATAGTGCTCAGGATCCATGAAAATATATAATCAGTTCCATTTTTATTGATTTGATTTTGATCACCAAAGAGATATTCATATAACTTCTTGTACTCAGAAAATGTCTTATTTGTTTATTTATTTTTACAAAAGAGTTTTTCTTTTTATAAGGACAGTGTATAGGATGGGCAGAGGAAAGATACAATGATAGTTTTTTCTTACAGTTCTTCTGGGTTGATTTTAGTTAGATTGAGGTTACTTAAAGTGGATGGGCCTCATAGGATACTTAAACTCCCTGTAGTTATATGAATAATATTGTGTGTTTGGGGACTTTTTTCCCTTTATGGGGAAAGAGTCCATAATTTTTATTAGATTCTCAAAGGTTGTAAATGACTCAAAGATAGTTGAGAGTCATTGAATTAGAAGGTAAAAACATGGCTGGGTTTACTAGTAAAGATGTGTAGACTAAAACACTCAGTTACAAAGCTGGCATCAAAGGATTTTTTAAAAGATTTTATTTATTATTCTTAGAGAGAGGGTAAGGGAGAGAGGCAGAGAGGGAGAGAGACATCAACGTATGGTTGTCCCCCGCTGCCTTCAGCCACAGACCTGGCTGGAGACCTGGCTTATAACCTGGTTATGTGCCCTGGCGGGGGCATCGAACCAGTGACCTTTGAGTTCGCAGACCAGTGCCTTACCCACTGTGCCACCAGCCAGTGCCAAAGGCTTTTTTGTCTGAATGTTATAGTACTACCAAATAGACATACAGACACTATGTATATGTATGCCCACACACACTCAATGCATGAAAATCCAAATTTATAAATTGGGTGATGTTTACTTTATGAAATAATTAGGTCAGGTTTGGTTTAATGAGGTCCCCTAGCATTTAAAATTGTTTCATTTATGTGCCACTTTTCAGAAGCACATGTTCTTTGCTCTGGACCAAGTACACCAGGAATTCTATACTTTGCAATGGAATAAAATAGCCCATAAACATGCTGCCCTCTTTCCATGAGAGAGACACAATTTTGTGAGTCTTACAAAAGGTGTTTCTGATTTGTCTGTCTTTATTTTTCAGTTGTGTATGAGACCTCACATCATACACAGCCCTAGACTCATAGTTGGTGGCTGCCTAAAACCTGTGTGGATTAAATATGTCTTTGTTCATATATCAGTCACATGAGTCATTCTTCTAATACCTCAGCCTCTAAGTTCCTTGACCTCCTCTCCCACCGCTTATTTTCCACCCAACCTCACTTGCGATCACATTCCAGGCTAGTGGTTCTCAAAAGTGTGGTCTTAAGATCAGCGGACTGAGCACCACTGGAGGCTTATTAAAAACTCAAATTTGGGGCCTCAGACTCAAACCTATTGAATCAGAAACTCTTGAGTATGAAATCCACCAATTCCTTTAAGAATCTTCCATGCTTTTGGTTTCATTTTTCACCAAAACAATTTTGGTTAAAGTCACCAATGAACTCCATGTTGCTAAATCCAAGGGCTCATTCTTAGCTCTGGCCTGTTGCTGAATCCAAGGGTTCATTCTTAGCTATGGCCTGTATGATTTAACATAGTTAATCAGCTCGCTGCTTCTTGAATACTTTCTGTGGGCTTTGAGGACATGACTCTGCTTGAGCCTCCCTTTCTTACTAGCCATTTCTTGTCACCCTTCTTTGCTGGTTTATCCCCATCTTCTTGACCTCTAAATATTAGGTTATCCCGATGCTCAGTCTTCAGCCTTCATCACTTCTCTATCTATACGCACTCTGACATTATCCAGTGCCATTCATGGGTTTATATATGGTTTATGAGCTGAGAGCTCTAAAGCCTAAGTCAGCTGACACCACTCCTCAGAACTCTAGACATGTATACCCATTTATTTGATGTCTCTACTTGAATACCTAATAAGTTTCATTATTTTGTCATGTTCCAAACAGAAACCCAGATTTTCCACCCGGACCACCAAACATTCAGTCTTCTATGCATTAGTTAGAGACAACTCCATCCTTCCGTTTGCTCAGGTCAGGCACTTTGCAGTCTGCCGTCATCCTGATGCATCCCACCCCATTCTCTCTCACTCTATTCAATCCATAGCAAGACCTGTCAGGTCTGTCTTCACTTTGCATTTTGAACATGACTCTTTTTTTTTTTTTTTTAAATTTAATTTATTGTTGTTTTAGTACGTCCATCCCCCTTTTCTTCCCCTCTGTCCCCTTCCCCACCCAACTCGCACCCCTCCAAGGTCAATCCCACTTGTTGTCCATGTCCTTGGCTCTTCTATCCTAGTTCCTTGACTAAATTGCTCCCCTTCTTTGCCTCCTCCCCACCTCCCCTCCGCCCACTGAAGGTCTATTCATTGTATTCATGTATCTGGTTCTGTTTTGCTTGTTTGTTTTGTTCATTATTGTCCTGGAATGGGTGAGATGACATGGTATTTGTCTTTCACTGACTGGCTTATTTCAATGAGCATGATTGATACTCTCCAGTCCCATCCATGATGAACATGACTCTTTATCACCAACTTTGCTTATACCCACCAATCCACCCTGACCTCTTGTCTGGATCATTATAAGAGCATTCTAATGTGCCACCCCATGTCTGTCCTTCTCTCCACCACCTTAGATGCTGCTCTCAATCCAACAACCAGAGTTGTACCACTTAATGGTAAATTGCATCATCTTGCTTCTCTGCCCAAAGCCCTCCCAGAACTTCCTATTTTATCAGAATGAAATCAAGTTCCTTGTGGAGGCTGCTTAACCCCACCTGACCTCACTGTCTCCATAATCCTTACTCTGCCTTGCTGCTCTTACTGTTTTCCACCCCACCCCACCTCAACACCTCCTGCTGCAACCACACTTGGTAAACCTGGTGCTGCTTCAGGATTTTGTTTCTGTTGTTTCCTGTGCTTTCAATGCTCTTTTCAGAGATACTACTTTGCCTTGCTCTCTTGCTTATTTAAGGTTTCTTCCTTCCCCAATTACCCTATTTAAAAGAGTAATATCCCACATATACTCACTTTTTCTTTTACCCCATCTTTACTGTTCTCCATGTCACTTATCACCACCTGACATATTTAGGCTGAACCACATGAACTTGTAGATAATGACCTGTCCAACAAAAACTGCCAGTGCATGGAGTTCAGGCTAATTCCTATTTCTTGTTTAGTTGTAAGCTCTGGGATAGAAGAAACTTTTTCTGCTTTGTTCTGTCTCATAGCCCCAGCTCATAGAACAATGGTTGGTACATAATGAATATTCAATAGATATCTATAGAATAAAATAAATGAATGAATCAGCAATACTTCTAAGGTCCCTGCAGTGTGCTGTTCATGTTTTGGTCCATGTATTAAACTTTTTTCTGTTTCATCTCTATATGTAAAAATGAATTACCATCTTGTTCAACCAGTAACTAAATTAATATGCAGTGGGGACTAGTCAAGGGGAACAGTGTATTTGAAAGAGGTATGTAATATAAATTAGAATCCAATGTGTTAATATAATCTATTTAATATCAATTATTTGAAAATTTCATATAATGTTAATTTTCACTAATTCTGTTTTTTTTTTTTTTAACAAAGAGCACTAATATAAATTTTTATTTTTATGTCCTGAACACATGTCATCTGAATGTGGATAGAAGTACATGTGCTGAAATGGCAAAACTAGAATGGGATTAAACTACTGGTTCA
Source organism: Noctilio leporinus (assembly GCA_004026585.1). Classification (NCBI taxonomy): domain Eukaryota; kingdom Metazoa; phylum Chordata; class Mammalia; order Chiroptera; family Noctilionidae; genus Noctilio; species Noctilio leporinus. The sequence continues at coordinate 276,215 of PVIW01001400.1, read as the reverse complement.
AATAAATGACAGAGTGGTATTCAAGTAAATATTGACTAAATATGAAAGGAAAGCTTTGAAATCATGAAAAGCATGAGCATCAGGGGGTAAATGCCCTTTTAACATTTTATAGTAAGAATATGCTTTGAAAAGCCTGGTTGGAAAAAACCTGAACTGCTTTAGCAGTGAAGTGCAGCTACGAAATTTAAGTTTGGGGCTGTACACGGAGGCCCATTCTCACTGTCCATAATTTTAGGGAAGCATACGAAGATGTAATTAAGGATGCCCAAATGCAATCTGAGGAAAAAGAATCGGACTAATAGCTTTTTAAAACCACAAAAAAAGCTGGTTAAAATTGTGGCCTGCATTCTTTGAACAAGTGAGCTGAGGCTAAGAAGAAAGCAGTCCATTTTCTGGAGCACAGCACACACTGGGCAGAAGATCCGGGATGAGAGCCCACAAGTCCCATCTTCCTGCCTCACACTTTTGCATTCTAAATATTGCAATCTGTTACCTAGCGGATGATTAGTGTGTAGAACTGAGCGCTTTAATTTTGTTAAAGCAAAAAGTAATGTAGAAAGAGCATAGGCTGTGATGGAGACAAAATTTGTCTAAATAAAAATATCCTTGGTTAATGAGTTAAAATGGCAGACATTATGAAAAACAAGAGAGGCACATAAATCTCTTTCAAAAATGTTAAATCTTTTAATATTCACTCATGAAAATCTTTTAACATAATTCTCATGCATTTGTAGAAGTGATGAATCCTATGTTTGAAACATGATTGTTTTTTGGCCACTGAGCTAACATTACTTTTTAATCGTTATGTCTTTGAATCCTATATTACTTATCTGACCTAGAACATTTCACATAAAAGAAAAGCTAAGTTAGGAAAAGAACAATTCAGATAATAAAAAAGATGAGCTATCCATGAAAACAGAGATGATTAAAACAGTGTGTGCTGTTTAAATGAATTAGGAGCCATCACGGACAGCTCAAGGAAGAAGTCTCCCATCACACAGAGGCAGTTAGGAAGGCAAATAGGACTCTGGGGTGCCTTAAAAAGGGGAGAAAATAATGTGGAAATATTAGGTTGATGTTACATCAAATAATGATACACTTTCATCTAGGATACCGAGTCTAATTTCAATCAATGCACCTTAAGACGTGTCAAGCAGAGAATGAACGTATTCAGAGGAATGGAGACAAATGAGTAAATTGGGGATGAATTTGTGTAAAGATAATGTATTTCTAAAGAAATAAGTTTTGTTAAGTGGTTAGTCGCTTGTTTTCCCAAACAGGTAATTGGGTGATTGATGCTTATGATAAAATAAGTGGCAATAATAAATACACCTGAACAAAAAATAAAAATATTATCTGAGAAGTGGAATGATACTTTAAACCAGCCTGGGATTTAAAAAGAGTTGCTGATTTAAAAGAATGGAATAGGAGCATCAATGATGGAAACAAAACTTCTATACTAGTGGCCTTACTCTTTATGAGGTTGTGTACTTACCTCCGTCCTTAGCCAACATATAACATTAATTATAGATTTATACCCTTTTATAGTGATACAAAAGTATAAAATAAGGACTCTTGCATGTGGGTGTTTTCAGCATAAAAGCAATACTCGTTATAGAATATTAGTAAATTTGGGGAAATTAGAAAGAAAATATGTTTTACGATTCCTAACCAAAGCTGATCACAGTTAGCATTTTAATGTTTTTTTTCCAACATTTTACCTAATCATACCATAGATAATTGTTTTGTTTATTATTTTCAGTTTACCAAAAACATATCCCTATGTTATTATAAGAACTCAGAGACAATTTTGATAGAATAACATTAGATCACTAGATGTACTGCAATGTATGCAAATTATTTCTATGAAACTGCTGATCAAAATTTCTATGAAATTTTGAACTCTGAGATAAAGTTATGAAGTAACTAATGAATAGGAAGTGTTTAATAAAATGATACACTTAATGATCATGTAAGTTGTAAGAAGGAATGACTCCCACTTGCTATTTTTCATCTATGTTTATTTTCAGTTACACAGAATCACATCATGTTATCATTTTCCTCTAGATTGTTAACATCCATTGGGTTTGTATGATATCTCCATTAGCTCATTCCATATGCAACTGGAAACTTAGTCAATAGTTTCTGATAGCAGCTAACAGGGTTTATCATTCAAAATAGTGATCATGCCCAATTCTAGAGAAAAATACCTGAAGAACAGAGAAATTATCCCAAAGGAATTCCAGGTTTGGAGAAGGCAGATTATACAAAAGATTTTTTCACTGCAAAGGATACTTTGTGCCTATTACCTAGAACTGAAAATAGCTAGAATTCACTGTTGCAAAGTGTGTGGCTCCATCTATAAAAGAAAATAAACGCATTTTACTTTTTCTATAATATAGTTGTCATTTTATAACATGTTGGATATATGTAGTTTAACTGGGTGTATAAATTTTACCTCAAGTATCCTCATGTGCTAGTTATGATGATGAACATAATGTTCATTTCACAATGAAGAAACAAAGTATATGATTGGAAGAGTAAGAGCAACTAGGATTAAATCCTAAACTCTTCACTGTGACCTGGTTTACAGTTTCTGCTATATTAGTTTTTATATTGCAAGTGAAAACGATGAAGTAAGCTTGAACCCTATGGACCATTGGATGAAATCTGAGCCATCTTTTGTTTTCTGCTTGTTTAAATAGGAAAATTAGTCTCATAAATCTATTGCCAATTTTAACTTCCTTCCAAAATGTGAAGCAGGCACCAGCTAGAAATTGGACTTGTATCAGTCTGGATGTGCATATACCTAGCTGGACCAATGCAGACTGTTTTCTTAACTACCCAATGACTATTGATTAAGTTATTCATTATTATCTGTAATTCTGGCCTTAAATGTCAATTTTTTTTTTTTTGCCTTTTCCATAGACTTTTAGATTCAAAAATTTTTCATTTCTCTTTTCAAACCTAGAAGGAGATTAGTAAGGACAAAAATTTAGAGAAGTTGGAGGAACCAAGCTTATTTCAGAGGTAGGCTTAGGAGAATGAACTCAAAAGGTGTGCTATTTCTAAAGCAAACAAAGATATTCAGAGAAGATGGAGAGAGGGAGGGATAGAAATAGAGGGGGAATAGAGTAAACGAGTAGTAGAATCTAAACATTTTATAGCTTTGAGTGTAGCATTCTTTCCTCTCTTATGAGATGTCTTTGAAAAGTATTTGGGGCCTTGATTGCATGTTTAGGATGTCAGAGTACTAAGCAGGGGTGGGGAAATTCAGAGCCCTATTCTGCCTTTGCTAGATATTGTAGCTTTTTCCTACCCCCTGCTGGTAATTATAACCTTTGGAAAGATGAAAAAAAAAATGTTTTTTTTTTTTTTTTTTTTTTTCCTTGGAGAATGCTTTTCTTTCAAAGATTGTGAGTTTGGAGAAGATCTTTAAACGAAGGGGTACTAGACATAAGAGTCTTTTTAAGTCCTTCTTATCCCAACATTTGAAAAAGCGTTTTATTCATAAACCTTACACTTTTTTTCAAAGGAGCCATTTAATTCATTATGGAGTAGTATGAAGCTGTTGAAAGAGATATAGCAGCTTGATTCATTTGAAATCACAGGACAAATAGACTTTAAAAAGCAAATGCATCCATTTTGACACTAATTATGTGTCTTTTGCACATGCAGTATCATGTCACAAATTGCTCTCATTTGCTTCTCACTGCAGAATATCTCTGAAATGAGATGAGTGGAAAATGCCTTAAACAGGTGGATGGGAAACAGTTTGGGGGATTATAAGGATTTTGGTGGAGGAGGGGTAGGTTGAGAAAGGGAAAAAATGAAGGTAGCTTAGAAGTCACTGAAATTCATAGAGAATTTGTTCAGCATGATATTGACCCATGTAATAAGGTGGGATATATGGCTTTTCAAATAATATATTTTCTCTTTATTATAATAATAATAACAACAACATTGGCATTATGCTAAGGTTATTTTATTTGTATATTGTCTTTAACCTAAAGATAAGCCTATGATTGTATTCCCATTTTAAGACTGAAAAAACGGAGACAGTTCGGAATGGACCTAAGCTGTTTCCAGTAAGTGTATTTTCCTCAACACCACCAAACAGTTAACTCAAGGCTGACACTATCTACCATCAGACCCTGTTGGTTAAGAGTGCAGTCCTGCAAGACTTCTCCCCAGTTCAAATTTACAAGTCCAGGTTGTCACCTGTGCTTTTGACACCACAGACATTTCCTTGGGTTCAATTAATTATTTCAAGTGGCTTACTGAGCTCAGAAACATTTATTTACTAGGTCGCCAGTTTATTATAAAAGGATGTAACTCGGCCAGAGGGAAGAGGTGTATAGGGCAAGTACGGGATACCGGGAAAGGGCTTAGGGCTTCCATGCCTTCTCTGAGCATACAACTCTCTCAGCACTTCCATGGATGTGTTCACCATCCTGCATGCTCATTAAAGCCTGTTGTCCGGGAGCTTTCATAGAGCTTAATCTGAAGACCACCATCCCTTCTTCTTCCTAAAGGTCACTTGGTGAGTCATAACTTTCTAATCATCTAATCACTTGGTCATTGCTTGCTGACCAGCCCATCTTGAGGCTATTTCGGGGTCCCACCCTAAGTCAGTTCACTAGCGTGAACTCAAAATGAGCTTCTTTCCAATGACCAAAAAATCCTCCTATTACTCCAGATTTCAAGAGTTTGAGGAGCTTTGTTCCAGGAACCAGGGATAAAGACCGAATAGATTACTTATTACACCACAGTATAGTATAAGAAGCCTGTCCCAAAAGTATCAAGCCAGTGTCAATCTAACTAAACCAGTTTGCACTGCCATTACTTTTGGGGCAGACCTCATGTACTACTTCATATACTGTTGATTGCTACATACTGTATACTATATGGAATATGGGATATACAATGTACTACATACTGCATAGTATACTATACTATTACGATATACTATATGCCAATACTTGGGGGATTGATCCTTAGGGCCACATCTGTATCAGGACTCTTGAAATGCATTTCCACCACTCCTGGTCTTCTAGTTTGCTGAATTCCATAGGATGCTGTATGAAAAACAGAAAGTTTACTGAAGTCTACAGAATTATCCTGAGTTTGGCATCTTGCAATCCACTCTTGGATCTATTTAGCACAGGAAAAGGGCTTTATAAATGATGCAAGGCTTTCTAAGAGTTCTTTATAGAACAAGTTAAATAGGGCTAAAAACAACCAAGAGGAGAGAGCAGTACACATTCATTTTCTCTGACTTTGAACAAAAACAAAAGTGTTTGCTACATGGTGTGAATTGGAGGCATCTTATATTATTGAGCTGGTGCTTGCCTGATAATGGACAAGATGAGCGTCACTTTTCTGTAACTAAGCCTGTAATGGTGTCACAGCCTGTTTGATGCCAATTGGTGTTCCTGGGGTCCTCTGCATAAAGCAACCTTTGCAAATGAGTAGTCAAAATGGGTGGAAGAAGGAATAAAACCAGAGAGTAAAAAATGGATAGCTAATTCAACACTTAATTTCTTTTAATTTCGAGACTCTTCTATAGGTGATGTGCTGCCACTGTTAATGGGGGAGGCTGATGGTAGAGGAAGAGTTTTAAACTATAAATTTATTTTTACCTGAGCTGCGGAATTCAAACCTGGCATGCCTTCCACGTAATGCTGCTTGACAGTTCATTTGAAATAAATGTGCCGATAACCCTTAAAAGTGGTAATAAAATACTCTTTGCTCTACTGTACAGATGATTAATACCACTAAAGTAATTAAATTCCATTAGGCTGAGGTTCACATACCCAAGGAATTGGTGCCAGGATTTAGCCGTTCTCTAGCGAGGACAAAAGACTAATGTCTCTTAAAGCTATGTTTCACCAGGAAAATCCCAGGGAAGTCTATATTAACTTAGGACATCTGCTTGTTGTGATTGTTTGAGGTATTGATGCATTGGATCATTAGCAGGGTAGCGTGAACTAGTGTTTTCCTGTTGACAAGGATCTCTCACCAGGAGCTGCTAGCTTTCTGCAAGCGGGGAGAGGAAAGCAAAGCAGGGCGGCCAAGTTGAGTCCTGTGAATGGCTTTGACTTACAGAATTATTGCTAACTGTATAGTCTCTGAGGGTAGGAAACAGCATTTTGCCCCCAGCCATTTTTCCCAAGATCAAAGCCAAAGTAACTCTGTCTCCTGCTGTTTTGTAGCTGTAGATTCTTAAAGACTGGCATTATTGTCCTCAATGAACAGTTTGCCCCCTTTCAGATGGCTGCAGTAATGACCCACGGGGGAGGCAGTGGTTAGGCAGTGCTGACAATGTGACCAGGTGCTGCAGCATAAGCGTTTCATTAAATATTGAAGCAATGGTTTTCAGTTACAGTGGCAAAAAGGGAATTTGGTCTATGTCCAAATATGTGGCTATTTTTTCCCTTCCATCCTCTTCTAATCACATTATTTTTTTGTGTGACCTTTCTGCTGGAAATTAGCTGCCGTCCTGAAAAGCTTTGTGTGTAATATATCTAAAGTAATTCTGCATTCCACTTTACACGCTGGTAATCATTCTTAATGTATGAATGATTTATTTTTCCGTTTTTCCCCTTAAACTATGAAAACCATAAAGAAAAACAAACCTTATGATTATTTTGGTTTTCAGAGGTACCAAGTGAAAGAATCCTGACTTTTCAAGGGAGAGTCTGTACTGAGAACAGGACTCAAGTACATGGAAGAGTTAGTTGGGTTTTTGTTGTTGTTGTTGTTGCTGTTTTAAATGTGAATCATGAGAAACAATTTTATAGCTTCAACACCCTGTTTCCATTTGGAGACCATGTTAAACTTGTCTGTATAATTTGTGAAATGAATCCATAAGAGAACAACTATGGTCCTTTGGACAGGAATGTAGATGCCACTTTAATAGGGCAGGGACCACTCCTCAACTTGCTGCATGTGCAGGTAACTCACAAATCATAATTGGGGCATGACTGCCAGGCTGCACTGCCATCTGACTTCCTCACCCTGTGATTCCAGGATCCCCTAAGAGAAAGTGGGGCATTGCATACTCACAGGACATTTATAAACCATTGTAAAATGCCACACACAGAAAACTTACTCAAAATGTCTACAGGAAAACATGGTGGCCATTGGAGGCTTCAAAAGGTGAACTGCACCAAAATGTACCCTGAAACAAAACAAACTAAACAAAGCACAAATTCCATCTAGGAGAGAACACAGAACATAAATAATTTTCTCCCTGCTTATCCCTGCCTTGACTCTCCTACCTTTTGATAAATATTTTACACTTTCAAATTTTCTAAAAACCCTAATTGTGTTTACATGTTAACTGCAGTTTGCTGGGCTTCCATATTTAGGACACCTTCCTCCCACCATTTATCAAAGTTCTTTGGCATGTCTCTACCACATGCAAAAGTGTACGGGATTACCATTCACCTGAGAAACAAACTAAACTGTGTTATGTTGGTGTTATATACTATGCACTGAATTTGTCCATAAGATCACCTGCTCTGTGTACTAATCATATTATAATAAGATTCTATTGTTAATTTGTCCTCTCTTTAGTTTTACTTTTAGTTACGAGGAATTGAATTTAAGCACCAGAATAACCAATCTCTCCATCTCTCTTTATTCTCTTCCATCTTTATTCTTTGCTGTTGTTTCTCAAATTCATAGATGTTAAATAAGTGTCATTATAAGAAAAAAACTTATGAAGAGTAATCCTTTACCAAATAGTTTTCGTATTATAACCAGTAAAAGAAAACAGCTTTTATTTAGAGATAGAAGAAATTTCAACTGTTTAAATTTATTGTCATTTCCTCTTCATTGTGCTGTTTGGAACACTTTAGAAAATGACTAACTCCTGTGCATTGATAAATTCTTAAAAATATGGAGGTTTATGCAAAAATAGGGAAAATTGAAGCTGCTGTTGATGGATGCAGATACTGGGAAAGAAAAGGAGGAAGGCTTCTCTAAAGAAGTAAATACTGTTTTAAATTTGTTTAAACCTCTCCACAGTTAGTTGATGATATTATCACCTACCTATCTACCTACTTACATGTTGAAAATTGCCTCTAATCCTGGGACTGTTTTAAGAAATGACAACTGGGCAAAATTCTGTGTGGTAAGCACAGAAATGAATACAAATGCATCTATTGAGGTACCATTGCTTATATAGATATAGCCAAAATAGTTCCTAAAAAAAGGTATGATATTCTTCCAAAGAGTATATTTATCTGTTTTCAAGTGCTGGATGGGACAGCTTTTCTGCTTTAAGAATTTTCACAAGCAATGGTGACATCTTTGAAGTTCAGTTTAGTGGGATTACAATATTTCTCTAGAAGTCAGTAGGCATTGAAAACCATTCTTTTAGTATTATAATGCGAACATTCTGTTTTGACACAATTTCCTCTTAATTTCTTTCATGACAATTTGCATGCACCATTGAAATTATTCCCCATTATTCAACTGAATTCTTTGGTCTTCTTTGAAATACATAAATATTAAGAACAGATTAATGCCAAAGAGCACATCCAAAATATTGATTGTGAGTCTAACATGTGGCCCAGAGATAACTATTTTTGGTAGCTAGAGGAAAGATTGAGACAGGTAAGAAAAGGAGATTTTTTTCTAGACTGGTAACTAAATACTTTCTGTTCAGAATAAGATTTTGTTGTAATAATAATATAGTTACAGTTTTTCCCCCCCCAAAATAAGCTTTCTTTTTATAATGAAATATACATGTCTTAACTTTCTTTCCTGGGATTCCTGATTTTGTGATAGGTGGCCTTGAAGATTCTAAAATTATATTAGGAGTAATCCCTTAATTTCAGACTATTCTATGTTGAATTTAGTACGATTAATCAACAAACATTTATTAAGTGGCTGTAGACATAAGAGGAAACACTTTGGCTGAAGCATTCTTATCTGAGATCTGATCTTATGTATTTAATTTATAGAAATTGACTTTTTTGGTGGAGATTTTTCTGAGAACCCTGTATGCTCTTTTCAAGGTTAAGTTGCAACTAACCCTGTGTTTGTTAGAATGCTAGCATCCTATGAAAAACAACAAAGTGTTCCTATGCTAAAGTGGAGAACTGATACTTCTGCCACTCCATATACCCTGAATTATTTGTTTGTTTATTTATTTTTGAAAATATGTAACGCTTCACAAATTTGCATGCCATCCTTGCGCAGGGACCATGCTAATCTTCTCTGTATCGTTCCAATTTTAGTACGTGTCCTGTCGAAACGAGCACCTCTAAATTAATTTTTTAATAAAAATATTTCCATTCTAACTTCTTCTCTTAGGACTGCCCCACCCTACTCCTATTGACTTAGTTTTTAGGCTTTTAGTTGTGTAGCATTGCCAGACAGATCCAGAATTTGATCAGCACAGAGACACTGAAAGTCATACATACTCAAGGAAAATTTAGGATATTTGGTCACTAAAGTTGGGAATTTCAAAGGATCCAGTTGAATAGAAATAGAAGGTAGGTATTATGGACTGCATATTGGTGTCCTCCCAAAATTTGTGGGTTAAAAAACCTTAATTAAACACCAATGGGATGGTATCAGGAGGTGGAATCTTGCAGAGATAATTAGATCTTGAGGGTGGAGCTCTCATGACAGATTCAAGTCCTTGTAAGAAGAGAGGAGGGAGCTTGCCTAATTTTTTTCACATTTCATTTCATGAAAGGAATCGTACTCTATCTTGGTATTTGGAAATATGGAGTTGACTCTGTTTATAGATCTCATAATTGTCAGTAATGTAATCTCTTTTTAGCCTCATTTTATAAATTGGTTAAAAAGCACAAAAAAGCCCTGGCTGGTGACACAGTAGATAAGGCTCTGGCCTGTGAACCCAAAGGTCGCTGGTTCGATTCCCAGCCAGGGCAACATAACTAGGTTGCAAGCCAGGTCTCCAGCCAGGTCCATAGCTGGAGGCGGGTGAAAGCAACCATACACTGATGTTTCTCTCCCTCTCTTCCTTTCTCCCTTCCCCTCTCTCTGAAAAATAATAAATAAAATCTTTAAAAAAAAAAAAAAAAAAAAAGCACAAAAAAGTTAAAACAGCTAATCCAAGGGCACACATGTCGCAAAGGGGAACTGAGATAGACCTGGGTTTGTCCTACTTAAATACCTTCTCCACATCAACTTTTTTAGATTAAAAAAAAATACTTTGAAGGTGTAACCTTAATTAATTTTCATCACAAGTGTTGAGCCATGTAACAAGCAGGTTGCCTATGACTTTTCAGTCTACTTGAGTCTTTTACTTAGGACAAATCCCACTGGTTTTAAAACACTATGTAAAAATACCTTGTAATCCTTGACATAAATGTCAGCTTGACTGCTCCAAATTAAAGAGAAAAACACCCAGCGTTCGTGCTGGAACTGGTTGGTCGACTGGCTTACCTGAGCCAATTTTTAGATTGTCAGGAATTTTATAAACCTTTTAAACACTCACAGTTAAATTAGTTGTATTTAAAAATAAGATAAGAGATACCAAAAAATCATCCTTTTTAAATTAGCTTATAACACTTTACTATTGTTTATGGTCCTGAGGTTATTTATATCTGCTGCATCTTTATGGCAAAAATACTGAATTATAATGTGTCACTGCAAATATTTTTTCATACTCTCCTTGAAATCAGACCTGGTAGAAGTATTTACACCAGGAAAATTGGCAAATACTATAATCAGAGCCTTTTTTCCCTTCCTGAGAGCCAGCTGATAAATCTTTACTCACACACCTCTGGATACAGCTTTGCAAGTGTTTAATCTTGATTCTCTTGGTTATTATTCCTTTTACAAATGGAACCTCAGCTATACTTAATCTAAATAGCTTCAATCTCTCTTTCATTTTGTTTTCATAGGTTTAGAGATTAAGATTGAAGGATGGTTAGGAAGAGCAAACATCTTCTTGCTCAAAACCAGATTCTAGTTAAAATTAAATGAGGACATTGTGGTAAACTCTTAGGTCTAAAACACGGGCTTGCTTAGAATTTTCCCCACATGTCAATATGGAAAGAAATCAAAATTAGTTTTTTTTCACCTATTAAGGAAATCAGCACATCCATTAAGACAGAAGGAAGTTCATTTATAATGAAATTTTTTGCCAATTGTGGTTTTCAGGGCAAGAAACTATTCTCCAAGTTACCAATATTTCAAAGTGAGGATGAAGAGAGCACAAAACAGGCACTGAATACAGACAAAACTTAATAGCATGCCGACAGTTGCTCAAAGGGAAATGTGAGGTGAAGAACTTGTTCCTAATCTTTATGCTGCCTTACCGTGGGTGCTTGGACCTTTCTAGCTCCTCTGCAGCTTTTCAGCTGTGATAAGTTATGGGTGCAAGAGAGAAGAGGACTTTTTCTTTCTGTCTTGGGTGCACATTTGCAGCTTTGAAATTCTTTTACATTTTCATTCTTCATGCTGAAGAGTCAGTGCAGATTTATATTACCATGTGATTATGGGTAGTAGAGACTGTGTCTCCTTGAAAGTAATGGCATGTGATTGCTTACTTCATTACTTTCAATGGGACTCAGTCATTACCAACCTTAGGGACTCAATCCCATTGCAAGTAATAGTCTGAGACTGCCCATGTTGTTACCGTGCTTTAAATTGGATTGAATTTATACCGATCAGTAGGACCAGCCACAGATGTCTTCACTCTTAAAAGATGTAGAGTTGATCACGTTTTTTGGCCAGCAGCTGGAAAGTTTTAACTGTCTGTTTGGAGGATGTATTTTTACTATTTAAAACATTAATTTCTTAACGTTATGTGTTTTAACATTTTGCCTCTGAACTGTTAGACAAATTCATTACGTTTTAGGAAAATTGCTTTTTAACTTTAATTTTTACTTAAGTATGATAGATTCAGGCATTTCAGGAAAGAAGACATTCTTTTGCTTGGACGTTAATTGCTTTCTTGTTCTTAGAATAGTTATATTTTTAGAACTGGAAAGAAATTTTGTAATCTCACATTTTAGATGAGGAAATGGAAGTTCAAAGTAATTTGCCATGGTCAATGTCATGAGGCAGAACAGAACAGCCTTGTGCCGGGTTACCCAATTCCGTATAAACCTTTGCAATTAGCCTATTTTTATATGTAGAAATATTAATGGGTTATTTCATGATAAGTTATGCATTGTTTCTTTATAGTTAAATAATAATACATTTAAATTTTTCTCCATAAAGTGAACATTTTCAGATCCTTTTAGTATAAAATACTTTTATGGTGAAAGCATTTACTGTTGGGGAAAAAAGAAAGAAGGCATTGCATAGGAGGCTGTATAAAACAGTATTAGAAAACTGCTCCAGATCTTACCTTTTATCTATAGAACACTGCCCCTGTATTTATATCATAGTTTCCAAATGCAACAGGTAGTTTTGACCTTTCTGCTCTGCTGTCAAGGTGTTGACATATGCACCTTGGTGTATTGCTATTAAAAAGGGTTTTTGTTTTGACTTCCATAAAATTGGCAAATGTTATTTTATATTTCATTGATATTACAGCTAAAACCAGGACATACTTGATATATAGCAAAAGAAAACCATTAATAAGTTATTAAATGTTCTTCAGTTTTCACCTTATCCTGGAAGTTAATTATCTGCCAATTGAAGTAAAGATCTTCATCTTCATTAGCAGTGCCAATAGTTGGAGGTATTGGCGTATTGGTCAATCCTAGGTATCCAGCATAAAAGAATTCAATGCTTTGTCAATTATGTAATAAAAATGAGGATGCTATTAGCTTTCGCAATAATAACAGAATCAGAAATTTATTATTTATTTAATGTCATTACTACTGATATAAAGATTTTGACCACATGTACAACTAACTAATATTTGGATAAGCAATTGAATTATTCTGGGAATCTGGTATAATATGAAGGTACAGATATGGATATTCTCTAAAAGGTCTTCCATTTCTAGATTATGTGGTTTCAAAGTGATACATTTTTGTTGTTGCTGCTGATTGTTTTTTATTATATAACCATACTTTCTATCCTCTAACATTAAAAAAAAAAAAAATTTAAGTACACTATCATACAAGAAAACTCTGCAGCAGATTAATTTAACTCTGAAGTCAGAGTAATGGCTGCCCTTGGAGGGCAGGGATAGTGGTGGTGGTTGCCCAGTGAGGATGATGGAAGCTTCTGGGTGCTGACACACACATATAAGGACTATGGTTAGTTATTTTCTTAATTTGATATTTCAAAAGACTTGCTTTTAAGTTCCTTCTAGAGTTTTTTGTTTATTTTTCTGTAGCAGTAGAAGGCAGAGCTCTGCCAACTGTGACCTCTGGGCCAAATCTAGCCCACTGCCTATTTCTATAGAGCCTGTGAGGTAAGAATGGTTTTTATATTGGTAAGTGGCTGAAACAAAATCAAAATAAGAATAATATTTTATGACACATGACAGTGATATGACATTCAAATGTCAGTGTCCAAAGACCCAGTTTCCCTGGAACCTAGCCACTCACATTCATTTCTGTATCATCTGCTCTTTTTGTTGTCCATTTTACAGCACTACAGTTACTTTTGCACTACCATGGCATGTGGAGTAGTTGTGACAGAGATCATGTGTCCTGCAAAGCCTAAAATCTTTGCTATCTGGGTAAGAAGATGATTGCTAGCTTGGCAGAAGAGTCAGCCATGGGGTATGGGATCACAGGTCAATTGATACTATTACCTTTTTTCAAAATAGTATTGCTATTCAATAGGTGTGTGAAATTTGCTACTCGCTGGTAGCACCTAACTCAGATATTACCCATATTTACCAGGGCAGTTATTTTGGGGTCTACATTCATTGCTCATCAGGTCCTATTTGTGAGTGATGAGAGCAGAACCACTAGAGCCAGCACCTGCATTGGAGAAAGATTTTTGATGGGTTGTTGCTGCTTTTCTTCACCCTCTCATCAGGCCGGTTGTCAGCATTGTTATGGAGCCGCCTATCTTGGCCTTCACATAAGTCTTGCTGCCTCAATTCATGCCCCTCAGCCGGTAATCTGGTTAATATTTTGCAATGTTCACATGGGATCACACCTGTCTTTGTCTTCAAGAAGTGAAGTCAAGCACTTTTTTGACCCTCAAATATCTGTGGAAAGTTTGTTTAGTTAATCCTCTGTGTTTGTCAAGGACATTTCCTCAACTGGTATCAGCCATGTTCACACACACACACACACACACATGCAGCTTTTTTTGATTTAATCAATAGTAGCAACCTAACCAATATTAGCTGTTTTGCTGATAAGAATCTTTTGACAAATAGGGAAAGCTGTGAGTACTTAAGGTTAGCGGGGGGCCAGAGGGAGGAAGTCAAAGATCACAAGGCACCACAAGCCGGACACTGCAGTGCTACAAACAAAGCAAATGTTTTATGCAGTGGGGCGAGAGGGTCAACAGTCACTTATAATTCAGATCCAGGTGAAAGAGGGGAATTGGTGAACTAACCACACCAAACTGGAGCAATCCCATGATTCTGTAAGTTCTTCTCACATTTCCTTTTCTCCTACTTGTTTTGTATAAGCACATGGAATGAGAGTCTGTGACCATCGGACCGTCTGTCAGAGGTGCCCCCTTGGGCAACAGCATGCTGGGGTGGTACGAGCCTGGTCCCTGCACTAGAGTGTCCAGATTCTTCTGCTTCCTGGCTGTGTGTCCCTGGGCAGTTAACACAACACCTAGGTGCTTCCCTGCCTCTAACCTCAAGGAGAGGATGAAATGAGTCCATACAGGTGCTTTGAAAGGTGTTCAGTTAATATTTCCTATGTTTCACAGTTATCTCTCAAGAGCTAAAAAAGAGACTTAGTAGGATTGTGGATGCCAGTATAGCCATACAGTGACCTTGATAATATATGAAGTAACTCTGAACATGATTTTCCTTTTCTAAAACTCAGCTATTCTCCAACATCTAAAAAGAAGAAAAAAGAAGTTTGTCCTTGTGGACGATATCATGCTTCAAACTTACATCCTAAAATATTTTGGGTCTTACTAGACCACATCTTTCATTTGCTCATTGATTGAACAACGAGTTATTGAGGACCTACTGAGTGCGGGTGCTATGGCAGACCCTGGGGATACATCAGGGAGGAAAGCTCACGTGATGTTGGGTAGAGGTGAGGTTATGCAAACAAAAGCAGACGAAACAGCAGTGAAAGGAACAAACATTGTGCTCAAGGGTTATGAATGAAAAAACTAGAGTACTGAACCAGAGAGCTCCAAGGAGAAGCACCCATTTCTGACAGTGACCCAATCCAGCAGAGGAAGCTCTTTGAGGGACAGGTAGGCGGAGATGTGCAGGATGAAAAGGAACCAGGAGGCTGCCTCTGGGGAGGAGAGCACTCCAAGTGCACTGCACAGCACTTCGGAAAGTCCTGGGGTGGAAACCATTTGTCCTGCTTAGAACCCAAAGGAGAGCTGAAGCTTGGTGAGCGGGGAGATTGGGAAATGGATGAAAGTGAGGCAGGGCGAGTTCTTGTCAGGTAGGGATACGATCTGATTTTTGGCTTACTTCATGAGATGGCTCAACTGGCTTCTGTGTGGAAAACCTCAGACAAAGGTTACAGTTAGACGGTTGATAAAGTAGTTCACAGGGTTCATATTACCGCAGGAGCATGACAGCATGTCACAGGGGTGGGTGTGGGGTGACTATGTGCATCTATGCCATGATCCTGATATAGCAAATCATAGGAAATTCCCAACACCACCGAGAATGAGGCCATGAGCTTATGTAGAATATATATTTCTAAAATAAATATTATAAACACACATTGTATGTCTTTACAAAAGACGAAATGTCTTTGCTAACATTATATAACCATTTGAAATGCACGTAGTTTAGAATGGTTTAGTTTGTGTATATATACTTCCGATGTTTCAAGCTTTTAAAAAATTATTTCCAGAAGTATTTATTCTATCCCTTTAAATCTGTATCTCCACGAAAAGCCTTCCTTGTTTTCCTTGTGCATGGGAAAATCCACATTAATAAGCATATTGGTGAGACTTTAAAATGTAACAGGGATCATTGCAATTGAAATGAATGTTGGGAGACCTGGGTGAAGTTGGCCCAGGTGGAAGCACCTCGGCTGTCTATTCTGCTCAGGCAGTAGGATTCCATTGAAATTTCAAGTCTCTCTGTTTTTTTTTTTTTTTTTTTGCCAATCAGCTGCCTAGCTTAGAAACTCATGATGTGAATTTTTTATGGCAAAATTAGAAAATAAAGTGCCCTTTTCTTTTAAAAATAAGTTTTGAATCCAAAAGAGATCTGGCTAGACACTTGTATAAACTAATTTTACATTCATGATGAATGAACGTACCGTCGACAAGATGCTTCACCTGGTTCCTCATGAATATGATTATATCTTGAGATGAGGCTGAGGTGGGACAGGTTCTGAACTTGCCTATTGTAACTAATTTATTCCAGAACGAGAACCAAGTCAAGTGTATTCACATGAGAACTCGTCATGTCACCCAGGAAAAGTGCATAATTATCCTGAAATAGCCCCTTTCCTTAGGAGTGGGACACAGACTCCAATGTGAGTTAAGTTATTCAACCTGGAGCTAGCTCTAGACCCCTCCCTCCTTTGTCCAGGGCTAATGCAGACAAATGTTCCAATCCTCCAATCTCGAGGTTGGCTGTTTGCCAGCTGCAGGGACATTAGCTTCTCATTAGCCCCTTGTCATCTGTCCACTAATTCGCATCCCACCCAGAACAAAAGTAAAGTGGCCTGGCCCATCTGAAGCTTGGGCCACTGAAGGAAGGAGGGCCAGTCTGTGGATTGACTCCCTTGTGAGTCAGGAATGAAAGAGAAATCCAAATCTTACTTAGATTCAAGAGATTAAGGGGCATGTCGGTCAGCAGATTATTTAATATGTTTGTCAAACATTGTGGTATGGATACTTTTTATAAATTCCAATTCCCTTATTGACCTTTTCTGTCCTAATCAAGTAGATTTTCTTTTCTTTTTCTTCCAGAATATTTTCA
The DNA here is from genome assembly GCA_004026585.1 of Noctilio leporinus. Lineage (NCBI taxonomy): Eukaryota > Metazoa > Chordata > Mammalia > Chiroptera > Noctilionidae > Noctilio > Noctilio leporinus. Next base: position 259,210 of record PVIW01001400.1, on the reverse strand, counting down.
TTTTTGATTATTATTATTATTTTAAAATAGTGTTACAAAGTTTCAGAGTAACAAAGAGGAGAGATATTTTGAGAAGTAATCCTGGGATGGACTGGGTAAGCAGAAAAGTTTAGATTGTTGTAAAATTCTTGGCAAGTTCAAACAAATCAAGACCATCTGATAAAGAAAAAGTTCTCATGAACACCTCCTTCTTCCTTTTTTTTTGTTCATAGATTCCTTTTCAGTCAATTTGTGGTTGCAAAATGTATACAACTGTGAACATGCCCATCAGTAAAACTTTGCAGATGAATATCCCCAAATCTGTTTTTTTTTTTTTTAATTTAAATTTTTTTAAAGATTTTATTATTTTTAGAGAGAGGGGTAGGGAAAGAGGCAGAGAGGAAGAGAGGCATCAATGTATGGTTTCCTTTCACCTGCCTCTAGCTACAGACCTGGCTAGAGACCTGGCCTGCAACCTGGTTATGTGCCCTGGCTGGGAATGGAACCAGCAACCTTTGGGTTTGCAGGCCAGTGCCTTCCTTATCCCAAAATCTGTTTTTGTGGTCATTTCAGACACACATGCCCTCATTTTGGTCACCACATAAGCTAATCCTTGGGAATCAATGCACAGCTAGCTGGAAAAAAAAAAAAAAATCTGAGTGTCTTGCATTTCATTTTGTCCTTGGATCTAGAAATAACTGAGAAACATTTCTTTTAGACCTTAGATTTTCATCTTTGCTTTTACCCACTCAAGGTCTGAGAATTAGGCAATTAACAGTTAATTGTTATATTTTGTAATTTCCACTTCAGTTCAAATTCTGGCCTGCCACAAAGCTTAGTTTCTTTTAGGGCTGATGTGATTTTGTGCCTTGGATCTATGCCAATCTGTACCTTCACACGCAATAATACAAATTGATTCTATAGGAAATGATGCAGTGATGAGGTTTATCATTGTCCCCATAAAGGCAACCTGCTTTGTTGAGATGGAAATAGTAAACCTTGAATTGTCATTATAAGATGGTCTTATACCTTACAAATCACCTTAAGATTTTAGGGTGCATAATAGATTTATTTGAGATATGATGAAAAGTTCAAGATGTGAAGATGCCGTATTTTCCTTAGATAATTATTTTCATCCCTGAAAATATTCAGAAGGGAAAAATGTAACTATCAATTGAGGTAGTTTTATTTCTTTCTTAAATACCAAAAGGCTTGCCTCTAATCACTTCTTCACATCACTTCCAAATCAATGTAATTCATAAGACTCCATGGCTTTTATTTAAGTTTTAATATTTGCCCTGTGTGTGTGTGTAGATGGGTCCAGTATCGGTACCTGTGCCACCCCTTTCTATTTTGCACAGGGTATTTTTATGCCAAACTGATCAAACCCCAGCCCCTGCTTGTCTGAATCAAACTGCAGCTGCCAACTGAATTTGTTCTGGACACAGTCCATCCATCTATGGTCCAAATTATATTTTTATAAAGTATATTTTCCAAAATTAATTAAAGAAAAAATTAATTTCATGACATGTATGAGTTTCACTGAATAAGGGATGGTTATTTGGTAATCGGCAGCATCCAAACAAAATCTGGTTCTCAGCCTTTTCATGGTATTATTTTTCTGAAGGCACGGTCTCTCTGGTATCATACTTTAAAAGAATATTATGGTTTAGTGTGTATATATATATATATATATATATATATGTGTGTGTGTGTGTGTGTGTGTGTACACTAAGATATATAGCATTTCCAATATAGCCTATCAAATTCAGAGTACAGTTATCCCAAGCATACTTCATAACTCAGCAATGCATAACAAGTTTTTAAATAATAGATCGGTATGACAGATGTCATAAACATGTATGATATGGATATAGTCAAACCTGGCAAAATTTGAGATGTGGCTTCAATCACACTATTTTTTTTGTTGTTGATTTTTATATATGATCTTAGGCAATTTTAAATTAAGGCAGGTGTCACCTTTAATTTATTGTCAGGTGGAGAGCACACTTACTTTGTACTCTAAGGATTTATTTTACTTAACTCTGTAATTGCTAGCAATATACTAGCTCATTATATTACAATTTAATATATCTGAAGCCAGCTGTTATGGAGTTAATGGCAAAGTCTAAAGGAATGACATAAAGCTCACTCTCATGTTTAGTTCAACCATCATAATATTACTGTTAAAAATTTCTGTTCAGCCCAGGAATTCAATTCATATTGCTTCTTACTATTGTCGCATTTGAAGAATTAGATTTTTTGATGAAATCTTGCATTTGTCATGTTGCTAAGCATTAAACTTTTTGACCTTCTTTTAATGTATAAAAGAAACCTCTTGTACCTATTACTTTTTCTAAAAGTTATTTTTGGTAAAGCTTCAGTTTAAAACACTATTTTCTCTTTATTGGAATGGGGTTTGAGAGGTGTCTGTATATAAACCAAGAAGCAAATATGCTTTTTATTGTGTTGTGTGTCATTCAGTATTTTCTCCTCCTGAATATAAGTTGATTATGCCTACTTATATTTTAATAGAGCCTGTGGTTCTTAGGAGAACAGTACCAAGATAAGGACAGCATAACAATTCATATGAATTCAGTAGCAAAATTCTGAACTTAGTAAAAAAATGCTTTTTTGTAGCATAAGGAATTGCATATAATATATGCTGTTAATAGCTACAATATTTACTAATTATTTCACAATTTTTATAGAACATATCAGTCTTTATACTCAAAACATCCCCATATAAAACTACTGATGTATTTGTATAACCTTTGGTACACTTGTAAAATTGATTATTGCTGCAAAATATTCTTGAAGTCTTGCAATTTCTTCCTTTTAAATAGATTTCACATACGCACAAAAAGCAACACTTGATATATTTCTTAAAATTGAACAGATATTAAAATGAGAAGTAGCATAACAAACATATTTTAAATTATAGAAATACTTTAAAATATTCATCCACCCTCTTTTTAATGGGTGTATTTGAACCACCAATTTTACACATTTTGTGAATTTGTATATTTAACTCGGGAAAAACTCAGTTCTTCACTGACACATAAAAAAAGAACTGCGTCTCCAGGAAACAATTCACTAGTAATTTAGTCCAGCTATTTTCAGTACTTAACTTTTGTGTTTTTTTTTCTTAAGTTCACCATGGTATGACATTTCATTATTAGATTTAAAAAAAATAAAAAGTCACCCACCAGATATTAAAGGATGCAATTGGTTTCAGTTCAGGCAGGTTTTAACTGCGTTTTAATTAGCTTAAAACATATGCTTCCATTTATCGTATTATGTGGAGTACATCCTATTCCATTTAGCTGAGTATTGAGGACTATTGTACAATATCGTGCTCAGGCTAAAACAATGAAATACTAATTGGATCCAGTAAAATAACTGTAACATTTCCGATTCCTATTAGGCAGGTTACGTAAATTAGGCTAATATAAAATGGTGCTTAATAGAATTGCAAATATGGTGTGATGATACATTCAGACGGGAAAGACAGTGAAAGGGATTTTGGAGGAAATCAAATACATTTGCATTACAATAAAACATTTCCTGCTGTGAGGTCTCTAGGAAAGCTGGAAAAAACAACACCCCAACACCACTCCCTCTTATTTACATAGGAACGCCATCCCTGCCTCTTCCAGTGCCTGTAAACTGTTGTCTGTCAGGAACAGAGAAGAATGTGCAGTTTTAAGTCTGTTGATGAATATGGTAGTCCTGTTATTATTTCATTGAGCATTACATCTGAGTTCTTTATATGGCAGTGAGGGAGCATTTCTCTCCACATACAGTATGTCTTTTTATGATTAGAATGATCTTTCCAGGCTTGAAAAACCTGCAGTCAGTGAATTGGATTGATATTCTCTATTGAAACTACATCCTGTGTTTATTTCCTCCTTCCTTTAAAATTATTAGCCAATGGGTTGGAGACTTGTGAGATTTGTGTACACTTGAATCACCCTAAAAATGGATTAGACAAGGTCTGGGTATCCCTTTTCTTCAGTGTCTTGGTCCCCTTGGACTTTCTGATCAGCTTGAATTACAGCCACATACCCTGTTTTAAATGAAGAAATTTGAAAAACTGATACTGGGACAGAGAGAGGTAGGGTGATCCTTTTTCTAACCACCTTTTAAACCAACCTCGGATTTCATCTTTGTTTGTTGGCAGTCCCGTGGATTGTTTGCCTCTGTGTTTCTTTTTCTTTTTTTTTTCTTCTTCTTTTTTTTTTTTTTTGAGGAGTCCAGAGCACTTTCTGGGCTGAAAGGTGTTTCTGGGGAGATTTTGAAGCTGTCCCTCAAAGCAGCCCAATGAAGTGGGGAAAGGACTACATTTTTCCCTTGCAAATACAGAGATAAAAGAGCTCTATGCTGAACTCACAAGCACCCTTGAACCCTTCAGTTTGCTCCCAGCGCTCAGATCCCAGTGCTTCTGTGAAATGGCAGAGAGAGAGAGAGAGACAGAGAGACAGAGACAGAGAGAGAGACAGAGACAGAGAGAGAGACGGGGGGGGGGGGGAGAGAGAGAGAGAGGGAGAGGGAGAGGGAGACTATAAGACTATTCTGGGGCCTAGCATGCAAATGAGCAAACCGTGTTAAGGAAAAGAAAATTTAAATCCTGTCTATTGTATTCTAAGCAGGTTGCAAGCAAGCCTTTGTGGAGCTGGTATAAAAATGAATCTCATCTTCTTCCTGCCATGAAAACTAAAAACATACTTTATTGCCTCACTCACATCAGCAATTTTTATGCAGTTTTATCTTCAAAAAGGTTTTGTTTTTCCTAGTTTAGTGTGCAACATTTTCATTCATGATACAAATTATTTTATCTGCATCTGTGCCTCTGATTTAGACCCTAATCTCCCTGAGATCTTTAGTTGTGGAATTTGTCCCTTTATTTATATTCACAGGTAGTTCTCCCTTTCTTTTAAAACACATTGGAATTAATACTATTTGCTCAAAGGAGCAGCAATTTTAAAAAGGCATGGCATCGTATGGGGCATGCTTTCCTAGTGAAGCAAAGCAAGAGAAAATCCTCTAGATTCAAATTCCCTTCCCTCTCAGCTTTCAGCTGTGAAGAAAAGGATTTTCATCTAGATATAAAAGATGGTAATTGTACAATGAGGGAAAGGTTCTGACCAATAGAAATGTGCCTGGGGGACATGAAAAGAGGCGCAAAGAAATTGTCATCAGGCCATGCAGGACAGACTTACTGAAGAGGAACTGTTGACAACCTACATGCAGCGAAATGGTCAGCTAGTCAATCAGGGGCTTCGTCCACTAAACCAAATAATCCATTTGGCTGGTCCCCTGCCCCCTCCACTCTGTTCCCTAGAAAAAATTAAACTGATGGATTTGCTTCAGGCTTGTTGCATATATGGAGAGTGTGTAAATCTTTAGATCCGTTTGGTTATATGTTTCTATCACCCTGTCAACTTTTAAAAAATCTACGGATAATGTCATTTCCTGTCAGAGAGAGAAGCTAAACCATTGTCCAGAGAAGGTTTTTTTTTTTTTTTTTTGCTCTCAAGCAACTTTTAAAAAATCCTTGAAGTGATTATTGATCATTGGAAGTTGCAAAAATAGCATATGCCTTTCCCCCTGTTTCTCCCATCGGTAATGTTAGTAGAGAAACAGTACCAAATGTTAGACCTCAGCTCAGCAGCCTCAGTACATGAGTTTTGTCTTAAGAAAGAATTCAGAGCCAAGACTCAAAACAAGCAACAGTTTACGTGGAAACACAGAGGCAGAAGAAGTGAGCTGTGGTAGGGTGAGCCAGTTGAGCTTCAGAGGCTCAGGGAACAAGTTACAGAGGCAAAAGAAGGACCTTGGAGCTTAGGAGAAGGGAACAGAGACATGCCTAATAAAAGAAGGTGCTGGCAAAGGGAGGGTGAGAAGGGGGTAAGAGAGACAGACAGACAGAGAGAGAGAGAGAGAGAGAGAGAGAGGGCGGGGAGGGGGGAGGAGAGCGAGAGCAAGAGCGAGCGCACACCCGGGTACTCAGTCCTAAGAACTTCTAAGGATGGGGATTTCAGGGGAGCTCTCCAGGGAGGATCTCAATGAAACATTCACCAGCTTTTGCAGGCATGTCCTTTCCTTTCAGGATCTTGGTCTCCACTGATTGGTTGACACCAGGGCAGGGGATCATTAGTCTTCTAAGCTGGTTCTGATGTCATTTGGGACCCACCTGGCCTTGCTGCCTTTCTGGGCCTGGAGCTGAAACACAAGTGAGGCCTCAATGTTCTCTTTAGTTTGATCAAAACTCTCTGTGCCCAACATACCCCAGGCTTTGTTCCTAAGATTGTTTAATGCCGGTCAGAACCTCACTGTCTTGAGGTCTCAATACTTAAGGGAATGGTCCTTAAGGGATTGTATGGGACTCATATGAGGCTATTCTCCAGCCCCTTTTGTTCCTCCTCTATGTCTACCATACATTATGTCAGGGGAGGAAAGGTCAACCTGGAGGCCAGGTCCCACCCTACAGTTGTTTGTTGCTAGGCACCAGGGACTTTCAGCCCTAGTGATCTTCCATACCTGGCCCACCATCCTTGCTCTGTTCTCGCCAGCCTAACTGCCTCCTACAGTAACATCTGATATAACTATAGTACAATATCAACACCAGGAAACAGATCAGTACCCTCCATAGATCTAATTTAGATTTTAGCAGTTTTACATGCATTTATTTACGTATTTGTGTATTTTTGTGTGCATGTGTGGTTCTAAGCAATTTTATCAAATAACTCTTTTAGCTTTCTAAAAAAAAAATTGCCAAGTGGTTTAAATAATAATGGTATTTTACTAAATTTCCCATTATTTCAACACTGAATAATATCCAAAAGTAAGTCTTGTTGTTTTGTTTCGGTTGCCTTCTTATTTAATAAATGGACTCTTCACAGATATAGGAACAGAAATTGTTTAGATTCAAAAGCAAAGCAAGATATAATTACAACCAAAAGAAAAACCCAGGTAGATAATTAGGACAATTTGATTTTTATCATAACTCAGACATTAATTTTTAATTATGCTTATAATTATAATTTTTAATTTCCTACATACATACACATGTGGATACAGGTATAAGCTTGCTGTAATCCTATTTTTGTCTCATTGATCACTAATTATTGTTTATACCTGCACACATATAAACAAGTACACATTTCAATTGCATAGATTCAGAGTACAAATGCCTATAATCGGGCATCAGCTTTCTGAGCAGGGCTAGGTTGTAAGTATTTTCGGGTTTGTGGCAACCACTCAACTCTGCCCTTGTGGCAGGAAAGCAGTCGTGGACGATCCACAGATGAATAAGCTTGGCTTCCTTCCAATAAAACTTCATGCAGGGGCACTGAAAATTGACATTCATACAATTTCATGTGTTGCAAAGTATTTTTATTATTTTTGTAATTTAGCAAATATTTAAAATAAAAAATCATCCTCAATTCACAAGTCCTACAAAAACAGGCTGTGGGCTGGATTTGGCCAACCCCTGCACTCAACAATATGTGGGCTTTTGGGTCATACTTTCATTCTCATGTGTGTGTTTGTGTGTGTGTGGATGAAGAAAGTTTTCTTCATCCCAATCTCTAATCTTATTCTCATTACCACTTGAGAAAGCAGAGTCCAGCTGTAGGGAAGAAGCAGTTATGCTAACAAGAGAGAAGTCCTTTTGTGTACTACTACAGTAACAGTAGATTATTTTTCTCCTTTTTTATTTCTTTTTCTTTATTCCCTGTTTTAAGTAATTCAACGTTGCATTAAAGGGAACAACTCAAGTTTCTCATTTTTTTCCTATTTTCTTGTCATGGATATATTAGCAGTACATGATGCATACTAATTATAAAGTTGGCTGTAACAAGAGTTCCTCTTGTGAATCCATTTAAGAACTGATTGTTTACTATCTTTTTCTGTAAGTATAAAATTTTAATTATGCCACTGACAGGAACTGTGCGTGATACAGTGCTCTACATTTATCACTGGGAGAAGGCCAGTTGCAGAGCTGTTTGACTTTGGAGAAATCCTGATGCGTTTGCAATGTTGAGCAGCAGGTGCCACATTATTATGTACAGAAAAGCAATTAGGAAGCATATTGGATGAATGGGGAGTGCATTAATATTAGCAAGTACATTTGTCAGTGGTTTTGATGCGAGTCTTTTTCTTTCCTTTATGCAACATTAAGATTGTGGCTCTCATAAATTCTCCCCTTAAATTGCCATCTGTTCCCTTGTCAAGCAGTAGTGAGGTAGAGAAAAGTTTTCTTGACAAAAAGAAAGGGATTTCTTTTATTTAAAGTAGAAGTAAAAGAGCCTATAGAAAGTCGCAGAATTGTAGGTTGTGCAGTTCAGCTTTGCATGTGTTAAGTAATTACCTTTGAATGTAACATTAACTGTGGAACCCTTTGATTTTTACAAGTTGCTATTTTTTTCCCAGTCATTTCATGTATTTTAAAATTCAATAGGAAAGAGTTATAATTAGATTAATGCAATGACAACCAACAATTGGCCACTTGGATTAGGAAGTTTGAGGAAGGAATTGCTAATTTTCCATTGCGGTGCATCTTGTTCATGTTGTTGGCTTAGGGCCATGTTCCCATTCTGAAAGGATTTGAGATTAATCACTAGAATGTCACCCCTCTAGTCACCTCTAGACTATTTCTGAAACAAATAGCACTCAATACAATAACAACTGAAAGAAATTCTTGGCACAATATCTATTATAAAAACTGGATATTATCTTTGTGACAAATTCTGATGGATAATTATTATTAAAATTTCCAAGATCTTTATTAACTGAAAAGGGTGGTGAATAAGTTGACTCTGGTTAATTGGGTTTTCTGGTTAATTGAAAGGTAAATAACTCCTTTAATTCCAACTACCTTAATTGAAATGTTTTTCTTGAATATGTTGGTTCCTTTTTCACGTTAGCAATGGAATTTTTAAAAAGTGCTTTTATTCACTTCTTCATCCTTCCTTATTCTTATCTTGACCATTTTCAAAACTGCCTCAGAAAGAAGGAAAATTGGACTAAACCTGTACCTTACACCAGTCAGAACCTGATTTTTAAAAAATGCTTAGTATTATTGACATATCTTCTTCCAAAAGTGTTTTTGAAAGGAAATTGAGTATATATCCACTAATTGCAGGCACAGGGAAGGGGATCCGTCTTAAGTAACATGGGTTTTCTACCTAGGTGAACTGCTGTTGCCTGTACCTTAGTCCTATTTACAGGTGGCTGTGCTACAAATGCTACAAATAGCACGTTACGCACCTTTTCCTCAGTGTCTCTCAGGTCTCTAACTTGCTCTTTGTAGCATCCTCCCCACCTTTAAATCAGTGAGGTTTCCTCACTTCCTTTCCTGTCTGTTCCCAGAGTAACTAAGGTCAGGAGGACTAACCAGCTGTGACCCTAGCTCACAAGGAACTAATGTAATAATTAATGCTTGTGTATTCCCTTTAAAACAGTATCAGCGTATTCTCTCCCTGTAGCAAGTCTTGTTTTTCAGTTTTAATTTTATTGGTAATACTCCTTTGAAATTTGGATACTTCCACGTTGTTTTCCTCAGACATAGCTGTATAATCTCTTATGTGACTTATTCACAGGTGGCTAAACTCATGTATTGTTTTTCAGTCTCTCAGGTAATCTTAGTTCCACATTCTGGGGTACCCAGATATACTCACTATCTTATCTGAGGCACCTGGGTAGAAAAGAACAATTTTAAGATCTAATCTGAGAGTGATTATACCATGGCCTTTCATCCTCACACTAGACAGCTAGCCTGGGCCACATAATAAAAACAAAAATCAAGTGAAAGGAAGGAAAATTAACTAGGTAATTCAGGAAAGCAAACCATAACAGCAAGGATGAAAATAACTTATCATCGTTTGTAATGAACTTTCACACCCATGATCTCATTACTTTCTCTTACCAATGCAATGAAGTAGTCATTGTTCACAGGGACATTGCAAGCAAAGAAACTGACCTTCTGCTAGGCTTCCAGAATCCTTCTGTTTGGAGGGGCAGGGCCAGGGGGCAAATGAGGACCTACACATTCTGGATCAAGTGCTTTTTCCTACCTCCCAGACTTCTCAGCTTTTCCTATTCTACAAAGGGAGTCTTTTAACTCTACTTAATCCATTTACAGTTCCCAGTTTCATCTGGTATTTGTTCAGACTCCAACTTACTTTGCCAGGGTAAATGGACACTGAACTGTCTCACCAACTTCTTGAGTTTGCTATTTCAGCCAACCTAAATGAAAGGAAATATCATCATGGTGGGGAGAACAGAACTCTGAACTTGAAGTTAGAAGGGCTGGCTTTTATATATGATTTAATGAATAACTTTGGGCCAATGAATCATTCAACCAAATTAAACCTTATCTGGTGAGGGAGTTGGACTTCAATATTTTCTAAGCTTAGATATTTTGTGGCTGGGAGATTTTGTGTCTGCCTCATGTCTTCCAGAAAGAACCTGCCCTTCACTGTTCAAGGTGACCAGTCCTCTGTTTCTGGAGCCTGTTCATCTCTGGGTGTTTGGGGCACCTGAGTTCCAGTCTCCCCTGGGACAGTGTACCAACCCTGTGACTGAGAGTTATGCGGGCAGTACCCTGAATTCTGTCTTGTTTATATAGTGAGGATGATTGTCTTTACTCAGAAGCTTGCAGGCCTATGTGAACATCCAATGAGATAATAGCTGTGAAAAATTCTTTGAAAGCTTATTTAAAAAGAATGTATAAACTGCCTAAATCAGCGGTCCCTAACCTTTTTGGCACCAGGGACTGGTTTCATGGAAGACAATTTTTCCACAGACTGGGGGAGGGGGATGGCTTCTGGATGATTCAATCGCATTTAACTTACTGTGCACTTTATTTCTATTATTACTACATTGTAATAGATGGTGAATAATTATACAAAACACTACATGCTAGGGTTAGCATGTGGGCTTACTGAAACTGACTAAGACAAGTGTGGAGTGTGGGGAAAAAGGCATGGAAGGGAGTGGTAAATAAAATAATAGGCAGGCCTCATATGGACTATAATAAGTGTTGACTTCTGACTTAAAGCCTGCCACCAGATGCAGCTTAATTGTCACTTGCCGCTCACTGATTGGGTTTTGACACCAGTCTGCAAGCATTGATTTATTATGGTCTCTGTACAGTCAAACCTCTCTGCTAATGATAATCCAAAGTGCTAGCTGGCATCACCGCCTCAGCTCCACCTCAGATCATCAGACCCTGGATTCTCCTAAGGATTGGGAAACCTAGATGCATCGCACGCGCAGTTCATAGCAGGGTTTGCGCTCCTGAGAGAATGAAATGCCGCCCCTCGTCTGATGGGAGGCTGAGCTCAGGTGGCAACATGAGGATGGGAGTGGTTATAAATACAAATGAAGCTTCTCTTGCTTGCCCACGGCTCACCACCTGCTGTGTGACCTGGTTCCTAACAGGCCAGGACTGATACCAGTCCATGGCCTGGGGGATGGGGACCCCTGGTGTAGATGATCAACTCTCTATAGCAAGTGTTCTTTCCTCCACCTTTGCATTCACTAGACCAACCTTGAAGCCTGGAAGCAATTGTAGAAAGGCACACGATCTCAGCTGGGGATGTGAAAGCCCTCCTTCCTTAGGGCATCAGCTCCATCGACACCCAGGTAGTTTCCAAACCTAGCTCATTCCTGGAGCTAAAGGAAGGTCTATGGGATTAAATGTGTTTCATTTAAACCCCTTAGAAGGGAAGAAAAAACCAAAACTATCCTTTGAAGAAATGTTTTAAAATACAAATGCCAGGCAGCCTGGGCATCCGCTTGTGGCAAGAGAAAATGCACTCCTGAGCTTTATACCTGGATGCCCATTACCGCCTTCCAGCCATCCAGGCAGGCAAAGCCAAACCTACTTTCAGTCTCTCACTATGGGCAGATCTGGCGCCAAGCTGGTAAACCTTCCTGGCGTAGCTTTTGGATCTTTTCTTGGCTCCTTTATTATTTATTTATTATTATGAAGCCATCACATTGAATCTGGGCATTTCTACAAAATGGAAGGAACAATGTAGAAAGCAAAAAATAAATAAATAAATAAAAGCCAAAAATCAGAATCAGAAAGGTGAGCCAACTGTGTAGTGGTTTTCAAATACCTTGTCTTTCATTTCCTCAGCACCAATCTCCTTTCCTTCTTTCTCCCTTCCCCATTGTGCACCCTACTTAGCTCATTGTCACCACCCACCTGCAGTGAGACCTCTTTGCAAGAGTGTAATCAAGAGAGACTTAATGGCCAAGTCTAAAATGCAGCTGAACTTTGGACCCTGTGCCCATTTTTTTCTCCTCTGTCCTTAGTGACCTAGTTTGTTGAATCTAATCTTGACAGACCTTGGCAGAACTCCCTTTGTCAAAACTCAGCCACCCTTTAAGCATTTATTCGGTACGTTCATGTTTTAAATCATTAACCTTTTGTATTTATGTGTTTTGGATTAATTTTGTGTTTTTCTGAGCCCTGGGTATGGATTAATTTTCTTGTATTTGTCTGAGTCCTATATATCAGGGACAGTGACATAGTTGTTTCTTTGTTCCTTCTAATATAGGATTGCATTTGTCTCTAGTTTCTCAAAGCACTTCTCAGAAAATGTATTTGAAATGAGTAAGGGGAATAACACCTTTGCTACACTGACATCAATGTAACTGCCCATGTCCCCTGTTTGACATTATTAATTTAATTTACTTCCATGGACAGTTTTTGAGAACCCTGATATTTATTGAACCTTAGTTTTATCATCTCTATACTGTATACTTAATACTGTGCAAGTACTGAGAAAAGGGTTATAAAATATAGATGATCCCTCTTCTAAAGGGAATTTAGAGTATGGTGATAAGACATTCTGTAAATGATGTAATGCACACAGACATTTAGAAAAACATAGCCAAAGTGTAAATTCTCAGGTGCAAAAGATAATATCCAGAGAAATTCAGGGATAATAAATAGGTCAGTGTACTCACGTTAATGGGTGAGGCTTCATGGATAAGGAAAGAGGTGAACAGGGTCTTAAAGGATATTTTGAATTTGAAAAGAAGAGAGAAGAGGACAGGAGCAAATTGGTAAAGGGAGGATGACACATGGTAAGATTTGGGAGGCTGTAGCACTGGGTGGGCTCCAAGTGGGGATTTGCAGGTGAAGAGAGTGGCCAAGAAGGCTGGGACCTCATTGTCAAAGGTGTGAGGCTGCACTTAGAAGTGGGTTGCTGGGGGTTCGGAAAAGGGCACAACATAACGAGTACTGTCCGCGCACCCTCGCTTACCATCACTGGTTGGTTCTTGGAAACTACAACTTGCAGTGAAACGACTTATAATCAAACCAATTTTACCACAGGCTAATTGATAGAAATAAGAGTTAAGTTCCTATGGCATATTTCTGATCACAAAAACACCAAACTTCTCAAGAAAGACTCAAAACACCTGACATTGAAGTAAATGTGAGCTAGAAATACATTTAATAAAGATAAATAAAACCAAGTAATATGCTTTCCCCCACTTATTCCAGCTCACGATTACGGGCCCAGCTCACCCTGGCAGCTTAGGGCATCAGGCAGGATCCCCCCTGGCCAGGGTGTCCTTCTATCACACCCACACCCACACTTGCACCTATGGGACAATTCAGACATCAGGAGAAGCCCACACAGATGTGGGAGAATATGCAAACTCCACATAGGCAGTGGCCCTAGCCAGAGTTGATATATTTTTTTTTTTATGAATGTTACAGTGAAATGGAGTTATTCAAGGATCTGCTGTATGTGTTTTTCAGAAGTCAAAAGTGGCTAGTATTATACAGGGTAGATGGAAGGAAATAATTGGAGCTCAATCAGACAGGATCATCAAATTTAAGCCATTCCGTTGGGAGCGTGTCAGAATTGGTCACTGAGGAGATGTGACCATCTGTTCACCCTTGAACTGGGTAATTGGAAGCTTCTTACTCTGCCCTGTCCCTGGAATGTCTGTTCTGCCCACTGTTTCCACAGCTAGAGCTGTTTGAAAGGACATAGACTTGAGAGAGCAAGGTGTTGTTGAGATCTTCTGGACTGTATCTGCGATTGAATCCCATGAAAGCCTCTATATAGACTTTTAAGATTCAGGTGGGTGGGTGCAGAGATGTACTTCTTTTGTGGCTGCCCAAGGCAAGCCTCCTAAGTAAGTTCTTTTTTTAAAGAAATATTTTCTTCATTATTTTTAGAGAGAAGGGCAGAGAGGGAGGAAGAGAGGGAGAGAAGCATCAATGTATGGTTGCCTTTCACCTGCCTCCAGGTGGGGATCTGGCTGGAGACCTGGCTTGCAACCTGGTTATATGCCCTGACTAGGAATCGAACCAGCGACCTTTGGGTTCACAGGCTGGCACCTTACCCACTGAGCCACCAGCCAGGGCAATAAGTTCTCTTGCTTATTGAAATGGCCACCTACCCCTGTGGAGTGCCCTGCCTCTTTCTGCATTCTCTCCTAACTTCTGTGTAGGGGTGCCAGTTTCCAGAGTCACCTGGGGAGCACCGAAGGGTGCTGCTAACCAACAAGTTCGTGTTGTTTTAATTCAAAATCTTGCTCATAAACTGTTAAAATTTGTAATATGCCTCAGTTTATTTTTAAAGAGTTTATTGAGCAAGACTTTGAATCCCTCAGTGCCAAACTGGAAGTGGTTAGAACTTTCCCAGGAGAAAGACTTTTGTAGGGAAGGTGTGGAAGCCAAGCGAGGCAGGGATTTGATTGGCAACAGCTTAAATCAGTTATCCTCTTTGGGAAAACCTAGTTGGCTGTCTGCGAGAGACTGGCTGGCTTTCTTTAGGTGTTGATTGCTTAACCGTGAGGCATTACAGGCTTAAGTTTGGGGTTGCTTATGTGGGCAACTGAGGCATCAGAACCACCCATCTAATGGCCTCCTAGTATTAATTTAATATACTAGTAGAACTTTTTACTGCTTTCAGAGAACTTTTGTTTCAATGAAATTATCTTGTGTAAGACACAACATTGAGAAGGGAGACAAGGCATGCTGTGTTATCCCATCCTATGCATATAGAAATCATAGACTCTGTGATGGTAATGTTTTGCCCAAAGAGCAACAGTTTAGAAGCGGTGGAATTGAGATGAATAGGTAATTCTGATTTTGTAACCGGATACATGCTGTGTTTACCAGGGACCAGGAGAAATGCTACTTTTCCGAAGTCATTAAGTTGGCCTCGAGGTACTTGGTCAAGCATAACATTCTACTCCTGAAATCAGTTGGCTCAAGTTAAACAGCCCCAGCTTTATACATCCCAGAGTAGAGTCCTGCTCACATCTGCCACCTATCTTCTCAGCAGTCACACATATACCTCTTTAGATGCCTTTCAGGACTTAAAATATATTGACCAGATTGGAGTTCTTCTCAAGACTTTTAGAGACTTATATTCTACAACCTAGGATATCTAAATTCTTAAATACTTTAGCAAGGATAATCTCAAGGTTTCAAGAACAAAGACTAAGACCTTTTTTCTTTTGAAAACTTTTTACTGAAGCATAGCATTAATTCAGAAAAATGCGCAAATCCTAATTGTACAATTTGGTGAATTTTTACAAATTGAACATACCCAGATCAAGACATTAACCAGAATAAGTACCCTAGAAACCCTGCTATGCCTCCTCTTCACTGACTGAGCACTTACTAACATCCTTGTTCTTTCTTACATTTTGAAGTTTATGTATTAGATATATCAATTTTTAACATTTTATTTTTACATTTCTGTATGCCAATTTTGATACCTTGAAAGAGCCAATACTCTTTCATTACTTTTTAATATTCATGTTTCTTTCTGTAGTTCTAGCCTTGTATATAAATATTTATTGAGCATAGTCTCCAGCATTATTATAAAGAGTACTGTCATTTTTAAGTAACCTGGAATAATTTTGATATAGTTAAATTTCAATTTGCAATCCTTTCTCTACTTTGACGGTTGCTGTTTGATTTCAGGGATTCACCAACAGAAAAAAAATACATAATTTAAACAACCTATAGACCTTATGAATATTATCACCTAGAAGTTTCTCATTCAGTTCACTTTCTAGTCATGTCATCTGGGTTAATTTAAGTCAAGGGAATTGGCCAATTTTTTAATTCAATATTTATATGTCAATAGCAAGCTCAGCATTTCATTTCCTCTATTTACTATATATTAGTTAATGTTCAGTTATAATTCTAAGTTATTACCACTACAAAGCTTGTCTTTATTTTTCAAGGTCTATAAAGTTGGGTACCTTCTTTGTACTGTAATATGTCTTTACAAAACAAATTTTAGAAGAGTACCTATGTGTTTGCTACCTTTATTCTTTTAGCTCTCAAAATTTACACATGGAGATAACACTTTTCTATTCATGACCTGGCTCTATGGTCCTGACCTTGAAAACTTGTGAATCTGAATCATTGGTCTTCCATAGCCACCGTGTTTGACTCTTTCTTTAATCTTTGCTAAATGTCTGATTCTGACATCACATCCTTTATGCTATACATTTTCCCCAAATTCTGCCCTGACACTGACCACTCTGTTCCCTTTGAGTAAGAGGTTCATTTGACACCTATGATGTTAGCTTCTTCCCTAAGTTTGATTAACCCATGCTACAAATTCAGTACCAAGAACCAAGAATTTGGCAACTTCCCCTACAATAGCCACGTCTTGAATCTTCATTTTGTCTATACCAACAACCTTGTTCTGATTCCTTTCTGACTTACGCTGTGCATTGCAAGATAAGCATACTCAAATTGAGGACTCCTTGCAATACCGTTCACTTAGCTCTGAGTTAAGAAAGGACTGCTGGACTGCCTCCTGAGAAGGGACAGCAGAGGCCCCTTTTCTTTTTCTCTTCCCACGTTCTCTCCAGAGGGAGCAAGAGAGAGTTCAGAGACTTATTTCTTTTTTCTTCTTTTGTTTAAAGATTTTATTCATTATTTTTTAAAGAAAGGGACAGGGAGAGAGGAAGAAAAGGAGAGAAACATACATGTATGGTTGACTTTCACCTGCCTCCAGGTGGGGACCTGGCTTGCAACCTGGTTATGTGCCCTGGCTGGGAATTGAACCAGTGACCTTTGGGTTCGTAGGCTGGTGCCTATCTACTGAGCCACCAGCCAAGGCCAGGGACTTATTTCTAAATGTAGCTGGTGAGGGGTAAACCATTCATTGTCAGGAAAAATGATGTTCACAAATATAGACAAATCCAGATAGACATCAGGGGTTCCTTCTTTTTCCCTTCCTCTTTTCTTCTTCTTGTCTTTTTGTTGTTTTTGGTTGTTTCTGCTTCTTTCCAGTGCTCTGTTTCTTAGGTGCTATGTCCCTTGACTTTTTCCCTCTAGCTATAGCTAGCTGGATGGGGCTACCTTGGGCCCCTAGATTTGATGTGTCATGCACCAGACATACTTAATTATGCTGAGAGGTTCTTTGCCTTTTTTTGGGTCTCAGCAAGTATAATGGTTTCCTCATTAAGAAGGGGATAAATGCAAGGAAAGAAGTAAAGCACCAGATGAAAAAAGGGTGAAGAAGTACCATCCTGGTCATATGAATATCCATAGTATCTCTTTGAAGAGGCTCAGAAACTTCCTTCCAGATGGTGGAGAGGTCAGGATGAACTTCACTACTTCTGGTTGTTTCAGCTCCTGCAGGAAAAGTGGAGTGGGTGCTGTCAGCTGATGGGGTTGCCTCCAGCACAGAGGGAAGGTGGTTGCTAGCTCAGTCACCACCGTGGCTTGGCAGAAGGCTGCCTCTTACATGTCTGCATACACCTAGGAGAGTCCTTCATGGACATGGTGGTTCTGGGAACGCTTGACAGATATGTGTTCTTTTTGTTTATTTTGTCAAGGCAGCAACAAGTCAAACTTTTCTCCTTTGGGAACAAAGGAAATAAATTACATTATGTTAGGTGACATATTCGATTCTTTAGATAGAAAGTAATACTTACATTCTAATTCATTTTTTCTTTTTTCCTTTATCTCCTGGACATGCCTACTCTAGGATGAGCCTCTTCGCACCAATTTCTTATCCACACAACAGATCCCACTTCTATGGAAAGCAAGTAATTCTACACATATCTCAGTGCAGTTAGTGCAGAGCCTTTAGGATTTTTTTCTTTATAGACAGGGAAAGCAGTTTTCTAGGTTTGTGCATGAACGTTATCTTTTTAAGTGTATTAAAATAATGTCATCAGTGTATTAAAATAATTTCATTTTTAACTTTGTTTTTTTTGGGGGTGGTATAGTGACAGCCTGATATAATTGTACTGGGAGATGTGACCACTACTTGGCATTTGCAAAATTGTTACCAAGCAAAGTGGGGTTTGCTCATGTGGCGCTTTGGTGTAAAACCTGACAATTAGTTGGGAAAACCCCAGGGGTGGCAGGAGCTGTGAGCATTTCAGCTCAGAGCCCTGTTCTCCCATGACACCCAGCACTTCACTTACTTCCCCAAAGGCTATAAAGCCGAAAATATGCCCAGAAGTTCTCCATTCATTACCTGTCAGCTCTGTCTTTCAGGATCTGGGGTATGATATCACCGCTTCTGTAACAGTCCAGGAAAGCATATACTGTGTTGCACTGGATCATGGTGCAGTCCAGGTACTGAGAGAGTCCTCTCTGTGCCTCAAGTTCCAAAAGTCCAAATAGAGTTGGATCTGCAAGGTAGAGCCCTAGTTCAGGCCGCATGGGTCCCTTGTCCTCCTTGCAGACTACATAGATTTATCCCCCCTCCCAAACTGGTGTTCCCTCCCTGCACAGATGGCTACCACCTTATTTTAAACCCTGTGTGATAGAATGTATAGGGTAACCAATCTTGGCCACCTGTGAAATCTCACACAGGCCCAGAAAGCACTTTGTCATCATTCTGTGGTCAGATACCCCTCCCATCTCCTTGGCTCTGAGATTTGGCCATAGTGGTATGCATAACTAAAAAACTAGCTACCAGCTCTAGATATGCAGTACTTCTCTCAGGAAAAATGGCTCAGAGTCCTATCCTGCATCCCCAAACCGAAGGCTGTTGGGATGGCTTTCTTCTGCCCTGTAACAAAATGACATCATTTACACTTGGCCTTTTTCAGGATCCTTTGTCAAATGATTAGTTCACCTTTGTTTTGATAGGTTCTACCTTTGTTGGGAGCTTAGGAAGTATTAAGTTTGAGAATGTTTATTGTTTTCCAATGCATGTTTTTATCAGAGTATTTTTTGTCATTTTTGGTTACATTTAATTATGTAAGTTAATATTCCTAATCTTTGATCTAATTTTAAGATAGTTTCTCTTTAAAATTTAAAACACATTTACATTTCCTCACCCTTTGTTCCTTGGATTGTTAAGAGGGCAGAGCTGGGCTGGCATTGGAGAGAGTTAATGCAGCACATTTGCTCAGGAAAGTAGTAGACAGATGAATGAAAAGGTCACAATTGCCAATATTTACTGAATAGGTTCTGGAGAATTAGCTCCTCCACCTCTAACACACACACGTGCACACACATGCACTTCAAGTTGTAACTGCACTCTAGTGGTATCTCTCCCCATCTTCTTCCCAAGTTTGTCTGTGCCAGTTTCTTCTTTCTGATAGTCACATAAAAACATTTCTAGTGAGCAGGAGGTCAGAAAAAGGAGTAGGATGTTTCCATAAGCCAAGATTTTCCCCACTGCTTCAGAGTTGTCCACATCTGCTTGATTCTTGGTTATAATAAAATACTAACACTAAGATCATTTGACTTTGATTGCCAGTCCACTTGTCCACTTGATATCACTCAGCCTAACACCTCAGTCGATTTTAGTTCCAGGCTTCTCTGCCTGTGTATGGCCTCGTGGAAGGGCATCTGCCTGTGTATGGCCTCGTGGAAGGGCATGCCCACTGGCCTCTGCAAAGGACAAGCAATGCGGTTGCAGTGACTCACTACACAGGCAAATCAATCCAACTGCATGGCAATATTTCCTTGCTTATAAGGGACACCTCGAAGCAAAAGAAGAAATCAACATGGGGGAGTTTGGTTTTGACTTGATTGTTTCATGATTAATTTGTTGATTCTTCTCAATAACATTATCTGGGACATTCAGTGCTCCTCGTGCCAGAATTAAGAAGGCATCCCTCCATCAGGTTGTGTATAGTCAAGGCAGGAAAATGGGTTCATCAGGAGAGGATGTGAAGCATATGCATTAAGGTAGATGCTAGACACCCAGGGTCTCTGAGAGCATGAGAAAGGGGTCTATAACCCTGCCTAAGGTTGATGGTAGAAAGGATGGGAAGGGAAAGCTTCCTGTAGCAGCTGACTCCTAAGTTTAGTGTCAAAGAATGAATTTGAGTGAAGGAGCTGAATGAGTTGAGGTGGAGGGAGAAGAGAGAATGGTATTATTGGCAGAGGGTACCGGTGTTCGCAAAGCTGTGGACTCCAAAAATCTTGTGTGCATATGGAGGGAATGTTGAGCAGTTTAGCACTGCTGAAGGATAAAGCAGGGAGAAGGAGAGATGAGGGATGAGGCCAGAGAATTAGGCAGGGGTGTTGTTGCCATGTGACGGAGTTTGGACCTTTTCCTCTGGTTGATGGGGTGCCAGGAAAAAGGGGCAGACGTGACAGGACTCTTCCTTTTATCCAAATATAACTTCAGTTCCTTCCAACTTTGAAGAACTGCTGTGTATTTGTCAACCCAATGGTGTTGAAGGTGGTTTTCCCCTGATGAGTGGACAAGCTGAATTCTTCAGAGAAATGCTGCCTGACCCATATGGCCTGCTGACAGTTTGACAGTTGACAGCTTTTAGCCAGACTTGACTCACTTAGGCTGCTTACCCACCCTGAGGCGCGCACACGGCCAGAGCCCGGACTTCACATCATTCTAGCTGTCTTAATTGGGCACTAATTAAATGTTTTGGCTGGAAACCTCTTCTTGCCATGGCTGAATGGACTCATTTGAGGCCAATATTTCAGGGAAACATCTTGTTAGGCTGATCTGATTCCCTAACAGTTTAAAAAGAAAATGCACATATTCAGTTTGTTCCTTTTTATATTGGCCTAAAGTTTATTTTATCTTTCCCCTTTTAGAAAAAACTAAAAGCTTAAAAGTGAGTGTGTATATGTGTATCTCTCTCTCTCTCTCTCTATATATATATATATACACACATATATGTATATATATGTATATAATGTGTGTATATATTCACATGTATGTATACTATAATACTCATATGTGTATATAGTATGTATATATATATGTTACAATATATATTCATACTCATACATATACTCATGCACATACAATTCAGAATAGAAGCTGATGGAAACTAGATGTTAAAATTTAGTATATTCAGGATTTATTTTAGGCTAAACATTTAATCTGATTATGGTTTAGTTTCTGTATTTGTGACAGAGTCACAAGAAAGACATGAGAAGTTTGCCATAATTTTTCAGAATGAAAGTTAAGGATGAGAATGATTCATCTCTAATCCTAGGGGATTTACAAAAGGATGGATGGATGGACTGAGATCCATTTTTTTTTTCCCACCTTTTTAAAAACCTTTATTTTGCTATTTATTACATTTTGACAAAGATTTTCATCTCAAACTACTCAAAAAGCAGTGTGGATGGCCAAGTGTCTGGGGCTCAAAGGGCCACTGTTCGGTCAACACGGACAAGTATACAAGAGTACCAGCAGTGTCAACAAGAAGAGTAGTAGGTGCAGCAAATACATTGAAGAAGAAACATCCAATAGACCGCCCACCTGTGGACTTTCCAGAGCTGGTTATGTTGCTACCAAAGTCATTGGTGTGGACCATCACTGACAGGAAATTGCAATCATTATTTCTTTAGAAACTCCTCCACTTGCTGAAATGAAACCTCTCATGAACTTCGCTTTTCTGGTTAAGTAAATCTAGCAGTTTTTTCTAAGTAATAATGACCTTATTGTATAAAAGAAGGCCTAATGTTAAAATTGGGATTTTTTTTGAGGTTGAAATTAATTCCAAAATTGTGTAACTTCCACGAAGAAGTAGAATTAGATAACAGGGTTCAAAGATGATTTCTTCTCTAGAAAAGGAAAAATAAAATGTGCTCCAGTTCATGTGTCTTCAGCTCTTTCAATTCTCCTAATACGTATTGATTAAAATTATGGCCATTAAATATAGGTTTCTAAGACAAGACCTCATCAATTAGCTATTCAATTTATTTGCATTTGGTGACTGAGGAGTCACTTGCTCACAGTCAACAATTGTAAGAAAGACCACAGGAAAACATTGCTTTGTGTGGACTGAAGTAGCTCTACCGAATCCCTTTGATTCGTGGCTTCCTTAGGTCTTAGGGATGCCTGCAAGTGCATGTTGAACTTTCTAGCATTCACTTTATTTAACGAGGAATGTTTTTCTTCTTGTTTGGCCACTTCCTTCCTCCTCTATATCCACTTCCCCTCCCCCTTTTCTTGTTCTGAGCAATGATTCTGTGTGTTCTTTTCCTATTTAAAATTTAAAGAGTTACATTTGGGAGAGGAACAATGTAGGGAAAGAAAACCCCTGGAGTGTGTCTGATGTGCTCATTCTCCTCTGTGCCACCATTTTTCCTCCCGCTGTGGGAGCGCTAAATGATAATGCCTGATACCTTACTGAATAAAGCCTGACACGGTTTCCTGCTGGGAGCATGTGATCAGTTTTTATGTTTGATTTTTGCACATAAGAATACTACTGCAAGCATGTCCACAAACTACTTCACAAATGCTTAAGGGAGGAATTGCTATTGAGTGAATCAAACATTAAACAAACACTGAATGATTGCGTTAAAAACTACATTTATTTTAGAAAGCCATGTTTCTGTTCAAACCTAGAATTAAAAAAAAAAATTAATGCCTATTTAATGGTCAGGTATGACCAAACAAACAACCCTCAATGACTACTCTCAGACTAATTCTTATCTGAGATGTTGTCTAGATAGAAAAGAGATTATATTGCTCCCTGTATTTGGCTTTCATGATTAAATGTGAGTGTACTTATGTGATAGGTTGATTCATTGGTGAGAAACATTAATGTATCTTCTATTATGTCATCTTAAAATGGATTTCATAGGCTATAATTTTAAAATCCATATTTTTCTTAAAGCAGCATATTGCACATACATGATCCTGGTTTTGGTGACATATTTTGGCAATATTATAGTCTTACATGTGAGAGCATTCTTAATTTTAATGTCTTTCCTAGAATAGGAGATATAGATTTCTTACTGTTAAGTTGGTGATATCCATAAAAAGGTTGCCTTTACAAACCTTTTTTAATTCTGAATTTTAAAAAAAGATGTGGGTAAAACAAAACAAATTATTAGTATACTGAATTCTGTGAACCTACTGCTGTCATTTGTGAGATCTGTGATACGCCATGATATTTGTTGAACCCCAAAACTTATCATGTATTTCTTCCTGGTTCACTGATCAGTGCAGAAAAAATGGGGATGAGAGTTCCTGAAAGAATACTCTAGCAGAGAAGGAAGAAAACTTATTTTACTTTTAGAAATAAAATGGGATAACCATTGTTTGGGGTTTAATGGTTTAGACACAGGAGGCATAATCTTTATGAATTAATAGGAGTACCTAATTTATATGAACAAAAACAAAGAAAAAACTACTTTCATACCAGATTCTCAGTTTTCTAAATCTCATTGCTTGCCCTCTTGCAAGTACCTGATCAGGAGGAAAGGCCTCTCCTATTCTCAGGCCTTTTCCCAGGTATAATACTAGATACTGAGAGACCAAATATTTCATTTAGAGAGAGTCAAGATGTAAAGTTTTTCAACAAAGGGAGAAAAACAAAACGAAACATTCTGTTCCTTAAAAAAACAAAATGGAGACTGTGTGGTGATAATTCTGGTATGATTCTGTGGGTGACTACTGTTCATTTATTTTTAAATTCATATGCATCTGCTTTAAACACCAACTGCACATGGTGATCATTTCTTTTGTTATAGAAATCTGATATTCCCGATTATCCTAATTATTGGCAGTTTCTAGTTTTGTCCTTACTGAGGGTGACCGTAGTAAGCCACCTTAGATATTTAGTCATTGTTTCAGGGAGAGTCAGTACAACTCCAAAGATGTTAGATAAATAAAGGAGAGGAATGGCAGTGAGTCATTAAAACATCTGCAGAGGTAAGGGAACTGTTTATGGACATTGCTTCCATGAACTTTCCTCATCAAAAGAATAATGTTAGTCATTCACATAAACACAGAATGTATGAGTTTCTAGGGATTGAGGAGTGTTACCAATCCTGTTTTGGATTTCTAAAGCCATTAAATACCCTCTGTCATATATACACATGTGCAAACATACTACATGCATGTAAAAATATATGCAAAATATACATATATAAAATATATGTTAAATATATTTTAAATATGTGCATGTTAAATGTGTATGAGATATGCTAAATATACACATATTCAATATAGTATCTTAAGTAAGTGTGTGTATGAGTGATCTATGATCATATATTCACTTATCTATTCATTTACCAATGCATTCCCCTTTGAAGTATGAGATTAGTAAATGGACATCTTTATTCCAGTTGGTACTTGAGAGTTTTTTTTTTTAAATATGGTGCTTAGATAGCGATGGGGCATTGGTGTAGGCATTTGCCAAGATTAAAACTTCCAGGACTTGGAATGTTGGGGGACAAAGTGGAGAAGGGGAACTAGCGAATTACCAGATAGTTTATATATAGCAACTGAGGCCACCAGTTTCATGAGCAGATTGGACTCTGCCCAATCTTTCCACATTTGTGCACTCCAGCTTTTTCTTCTGTTAAATGAAGATGATAATATTTTTTATCCCACATACCCCGAAGTTCTATTTCCAAGCAGCTGCCATGTAGGAGATATCTTACAGTTTATAACCCCCAGAGGCAGAACAGGGAATGTCTCTTTTTCCTGTGAGGCATTTAAAGAGGCAAAAGGCTCTGCTGGAAACCGCCCCCAGTAGACATCCCTTCCTGTTTCATTGGCCAGAACTGTGGCACTTGCCTATGTTTCAACCAATCCCTTACAAGAGGGTTGAGTTTTGTTTGTTTGTTTGTTTGTTTTTTTCTGGGGCAGCAAAATAAGGGACTGTGGTCAGTTCAGGACAATTAAGAACAGTCTCACAAAGTGTTTTTCTTCTATTTCAAATAAGAAAGAACCTTTCTAGACCACCAGAGTTCAGCATTTTATGGAGTGACTGCAAATCTTATCTGTTTTATTTGGAAAGGTGACTGTTGCCTTTAGAATTTTTCAGTTTAAGTCATTCAGAAATTCTTTTGAAGTAAGAATTATTGAAACATACACAGTCTATCACCACCTCATCTTCTAGGTAAATCCAGATTCCCAGTCTGCTCCTACCACCACTGTTTCTCAATTAAACAGCCCAAAGAGTCAGTCCTTAGAATGGATTAATGACCTGCAAAATTCCATTTAAACATAGCCATTCTTGAGTTTTATTAGTGGAAAAATACAAACTGGTCTGTGGTCATGGATTATTACAGATTCACTCCAGACTGCTGAATTGAACTCTGATGAACCTGCGATACTCTCCATTAAACCTCAAAATGAGCTTTCTCTTAATTGGGGAGTAGGAAGGGAAAAGTAAACTAGTAGCTGGTAAATGCCAGACTTGTGAATCATAGCTCTATTTTGGACAGAGTGTTACAACGTTTTTAGATGTGCATGGAGGTGAAGGAGAGGGAGTGAGAGAGAAGTTATTCATTTATTAAAGACTATTCTATTCTAGGCAATGGTATTAAAAAATCTAAATATAATATGAAATATCGAATAAAAATATAATATGACAGTAGTATATTAGATCATAAAAATCATTTCAGAAAGGTTAAGTGACCTGTGCCAAGCTATATAATTATTGGTGAATCCAGGATTGAAACAAAGCATTCTGTATTTATTTAGCTAAACCCTAGAAATATGGTAGTGAAGAAATCAGGCAGATCTTTGCTCTTTTGGGGCCTACAGTCCAATGGAGAAAATCAACATTAAATAATTTTTAAATGTACTTGATTATAAGTTATAAATATTAAGAAAAAATGTGTAGGGTGTTTTCATATGAGAACATAATTTCCATTGGTGTTCCCATTGTGAGGATGTAAAGAACGAGGGATGGCATAGAAGTGAAGAATGGAGGCACTTCTGATCTCTGTGAGGCAGTGGCCTATGCTAAGGCCCCAGGCGGGAGCCAAGAGCTGGTCCGTGTGGCCAGGTTATAGTAATGGGGCTGGTGAGAAGAGGCTGGAGACGAGGCGAGGACTTGATTTTTGTAGACCTTTATAAAAAGCCATGACATAAGCTTAGATTTTTACCTAAAGTGCAGAGGAATATCATTGAAGCAGAGAATGTCGTAATAAGATTTACAAAATCATTCCTGTTGCTGTGCAGGAAATGGATTGGAGGGATTTGTTTTATATCTAGGTAACTTATTACATATTTTAATGATAATTATCTGTGTCTAATTCACATTAGTTAAATGATTGAAAGAATACATGAATTTGCAGACCACATGTGGAACAGTGCTTCAAAGACAAGTTGTTTTCTGGTAGCCCATGCTGGAGAGAGAATTACCTGCTAACATGGCCTAAGAAAATATTACCATATAGTTTTCATGACAAAATGAAACTCACCTGCCCTAATTTGCTTTTTTTCCTACTCTGTTGTATGTTTATACTCTAAGAAGTCTCAAAATGTTTCTTTTTTGAAAACTCTGGCTTAAAAACTCCCCCCCAAAACAAAAACGTTCCCAATGCCAAATACTTAACAAGCTACCAAAGGATTTTAGAACATAAGATTTTAGAGTGGGAGACCAAACTGTGTCTCTATCCTACAGTTTTTAGAATATAGAATTAGAGCTAGCCAGTCAATATTAGTGTACATTTCAGTATATAGAAGATGTGTTTAAAAGTCCTAGTTCTTTTTCCCCTGTGCAGAGACATTATTGGGCTATTACAATTATGAGGGATGTACTGGTGTTTTATGAAGAAATTATTACCTGGGATATATGCAAAATCGTTTATATAAAAAAAAAGACAAACATCGACCCTCAGGATGTCTACTTACGTTTTAAGCCTTTTAGAAGTTGTCTGATCCACAAGTGAATCAGTGATACAGGTTTAAAAAATTAAATTAAAAAGCAGAAGGATATTATCAAGGAAAGACATTGTCTCTCCCCACTGGACATACATAGATGCTCAATCCACGTCATAGAGCACTGTGGTAGTTTCCTTGTGACAGGTCAAAAGTGTGTGACCATTTGGTCTTTGTACTCCCAGGACCCCTCTGGTGACCAGGCATTTGAATGTGCCATCCTTTTGGTCTGGTATGTCTCCTTTTTATCTTATACTTACCCTCTAAAAGGCAGTGATGCTGCCTTTTTAGGTCAGCTTTCCCTGAGTTCCCTTTAAGTTAAATTAGATTACATTATTCCCTTATTATGGACCCTCTGAGCATCATGGCATTTATCACAGCTGAAATTGTACAAGTATTTGCTTGGTGATTTAAATAATATCTAGTTTGTGAGTTCTGAAAGGTTAACAACAGTATCTGCTTTTGCTCTATGGCATTCAGCATATATGAATGCAACCAGGTGAAGGCAATTGACATCTCTCCAGCATCTGAATAAAGTAGTATTTTAAAAATATTTGTTACCAAGATTAAGCTTATTATCTCATTATGTTCTAGAACTTCCTACCCATTCCTTCCCCTTTTCCAAATTAACTAAAATCATGACAATTGAAGGCTTTCAGCAAGTAGTTCATTTCACTGTTTGTGACCCACACTTAGAAATTAATTTTACATCATACCCAGTACCTGCATGCATCATATAGATGAATAAAATTTTTACTGATGTAAAACTATAATTCTGTTGTTTTTTTAAAGCATGTTGATCATAAACCAAAAAACTGATTGTATCTTCCACTAATGGGTTGTGACACAATATTTGAAAAGCACTTAAAACTGTTTATTTAATTAGGATTTTCCCCATTACAAAATAAGTAACTCAATTTAATATCTACCCAGTGACAGTATTACACATGCTTCTTAATTTCTTTTTTATACTATTCTGTTGCATCCACCTTTTCTTTTAACAATTGAGTATATTGCATTTATAATCAGAAAAAAGATTAGGAAAATAAAGTTGTCCAGTTGTTGCTTTGTCACTACTATAATATACTTCTTTGATATTCTAACGTTTTAAATCTTAGCTTCTCACTAACTTCTCAGTTCACATTGGTCTAATCTTACCAAAGATTCCCCTTCTTCAAATCTTCACACAATCCTCCAACTTCCAATTTGTGCTCTGAAGAGCTAT
Source organism: Noctilio leporinus (assembly GCA_004026585.1). NCBI lineage: Eukaryota > Metazoa > Chordata > Mammalia > Chiroptera > Noctilionidae > Noctilio > Noctilio leporinus. The sequence continues at coordinate 230,911 of PVIW01001400.1, read as the reverse complement.
TATGTAAATCTAGCTTCCCAGCTCTTCTTCTGCAAAGTCTCACCCACTCACATCCAATATATAGATGCTCTGAAGACAAGTACTGTGGGTGTCACTTGCAATTTAGATGATCAGCTTTAGCCAGGAAATACACTTATTCCATATCCCAGTGTGAATGTATAGTACAAAGTGTATTGTATTGTTTGTGTTTAACATTGTTTGTTAGTATCATTATCAACACAGTAATGTTATTAATAGCATTGTCAGAACAACAGCAATCACCAAGATAACAGCCTTAGCAACAGTGGCATTTACAGTATGCCATTATATTAATTATCACAATGGATCTGACAGGCTGCTCCTAAGAATTCACATTAGTGACTAGTTTATGATTTTAAACTCAAGAGGAAAACTGGAAGCTACATCAATCCTAATATGCCCTTGTCTTTATGTACATCCCTCTTTTTCTAAGTTTAAGAAAACAAAGAGGAAGAAAGATAAAAACATTACCAAACCAAATTTATTAATGGAATGAAATAAGTTGTTAGCTCTGTCATAAAGGAACATGACAAAGAGTGCATAATTTTTTGTCTCCATAATTTGATCAGTGTCACTTGGCTGGACATAAGTAGTTCATCAGAAAGATGTGTGTATCCAATGAGGGGAAGCCATGAAAGGCGAAGGATTCTTGCAGATTTCATATTTCTAACATGAATCAGTTGAGAAAATGTCTTCCTTTGTTGGGGAAAACAATGAACCGTCATCTCTAAGTTAGGTTTATAGTTTTGTATGTTGTGGATTTTATAGTCATGAACATTAGGAGTAGGATCAAAGTTATTGTTAGTGAAATGTCCTCCTGATCTAAACAGTAGAACTAAATTTCACTACAGAACTTTTTTCTTTTGTTTAAATTAAAAGGTTATTGTAATTTATGAAATGAACTTCTCATCTTGATTCTGAAAGCTTGTTTGTTTACTGATCAAGACTGTACTTATTAATTCCTGTGTCACTGGATAGATACGAATATTCTATAATTAAAATATCCTGCTGAGTAGGGGTTCCTAGGAAGCATTAAGTTATCTGTTTGATTATTTACAGATTTCTGTTACCACAGAGGATATCGTCTGATGGATTCTGCCTTTACTTTTAGTTATCTCAAGTAATTATTAGATGAAAAGATATTTGAATTTTACTAACTGCCTTCTTTGATGGTCTGGTATTCAGCTAGCTTCTATCAGAAACATGTATCATTAATGGCCCTTTGAAGACATTAATATGTGACATAAAGTGCTGGAACTAATTATGGTTAAGCGACAGTCTAAAAGTACATGACACTTATATACTCATTCCTAACTTACCATAGTATAATCCTGTTTTGTGTTTATTTTTGGTGTCATAGTGTTAAACTTGATTAAGTATACTGTTTATATTGTTAGGTTTTTGTCTACGGTTGTATCTTGTTTTTATTTATTTAAAGTATAATCTATAATTGTATAGGGTTTGTTGAAGATATCTAATCTAGGATTAACTTTTATGATGGTTAATTTGTAACTCATGGTTAGTGAGGCAAATGACCTTTATCTCAGATCTTAGGAACCAAGTAAGAATGGACATATTTAATATTGTGCTCGAATTATAAAATAGTACTTAGATCACTAAATTAAAAGGCAATAGAAAGTTCTTTGCCAGATCAATATTGGAGAGTTGGATCCAGCTAAAATTCAATTCAGGCAACATGGCTGTCAATAGTCATGAGTTGTATATGGAACAAAAAGCAGTCCCTGCTACCTTGAAATAAGGGGTTCCTCTGAACCTGGTTGAAGCAAATGGTGAGCAGACTTTATATCAGATACCTTTCCCAAAAATGAGCAGCTTTGTTCATACTTGTTTAATACTCTTGGAAAATTCCAAAGGAAATATGCACACAGCGTCAGACAGAAAGCACATTATAAATGGCTGTTCCGACTTGACTGGTTTTCAGAAGGCAAAGTGTGAACAGAAACCACCAGCCAAGTCAAACTAGAAGGCTTTGTATTGAGCATTTGAAGTCACAGTATATTTCCAGACTTACCCTTTGTATTTTGACCTCCTTTGAGGGGCAGGGGTGACTTGTTGATCTTAATGCTGATCTTAATGACTTTCCCAAGACAGATCTGGGTCAAGAAGTCAGGTGTCCCAACTTCTAGCTCTGACCTGTGCCCCTGATTTCACACAGCACCTAATATTCACATGCAATCTGTTCCTGCATGTGCTCCACACAAGTGCTTTGCTGCTGGGATTCAAAAGAGGAGAGGAAGAGTGGAATTGAACCTGAGCAAAGGCAGGCATAGTGCATTTGTTTTGGACTTAAATGCTTGAATTTCTAGGAAAGGACTTTGATCATTCTAGTAAGTACTTACACTTATCTTTTTATTATGGTGCCTTCATGGTGTGGAATAGTGTGTTTCGTGAGACAGCTTGAGAGATAACACAGAGTCTCCTAAATCCTCCAAACCCTTCTCTCAGGGTTTGGTCACTGCTAGTAAGTAGAATGTACTGCAATCTAAAGAACAGTGCAGATGTGAAAACCCTCCTGGTCCCACCACCAGCCAGCTTCCTCTGATCCTTATTTCCTGGCTGCTCTTGGCATGGTCCTGTGACAGACAACCCACCCCCATTACAAAGGATTATGTGAATGAGTCAACAAGCTTGTGAAAGATAGCAACCAAATGGTGACTCCCAATTATGTGAAAAATTACTATAATCACCCCTGCTGTAACACCCGTCTGTTGGCAGAGTGGCTGATGCCCTTGAAAAGCTTTAAGGGAAGGCCCAGTGTATTAAATAAAAATCTCAGCTCCAAATCAAAACCTCAGTTCTGTGTATAATCATAAAAATGAACACTGTCACTTAAAAAAAAAAAAAATCTAATTGGTGTCCTAAAGGGAAACCTACTAGGCTATGTAAAGTAGCTATTATGTGAAAATGTTTAGCCTTTTGAATACATTTCAGACAGCATGTGTATTGCCAGATTTGTCAGCCAAAAATTCACTAAGCAGATTTGTTAGGGGCTGAGGCCATAATCTGTAAAATAGACATTGGCATAGAGATTAAAGATCAAGAGAATTATATAGGTTTTGTTACCATATGCCAGGATTCCTTTTTTTATAGCAAGTTTGTTTTGTGTGGGCTGTGCCCAGAGCAAGCAGCTACCTTTGTTTGGTATTTAAAACAGTGGCGTTTCCTGCTGCGAAAGGGACAAAATTGTTTCATTCACACACTTGGGGTGGTCCAGCAAGATGTTTCTGATATTCTGCCCCTTGTTTCCCTTCTCTCTTTCCACGATATAATTCTCATGTGAGAGTCGTGGCTGAAAAATCAATGAACCCCAGAGCCGTTGAGTCCACAATTGCTGTCTTCCCCGGTGTGGGTGCGGTAGGAGCTGGTAGACAGCTTCCACTTTCAGGGAGTGGGTCCCTAACATGAAGGGTAGAAACATTGCAATCAGCTTCTCTTTTTCTGCCACAGATGGCGTGCTTGCATTTATAAAGCTCCCACTTTGCAGTTTTACACTTAAACACATGAGTGGGGTGTACGACTTTGGGGTTCGTTTTCTAGCCTTCTGCTCAGAGCAAGACCTGGAATCACTCTGAGCTTCCTATTCCTCAAGTAAGGGTGTGAATTAGGTGGTTTCTCAGGACTCTTGTGCTCTGAAAAGATTCAGGTCTTGTACAGGTTGCAGGTAAAACTCTCCCAGAGGCAGCAAGAAAAAGTGTTCTACATTGCCATAATAGATGCTTCAAAGTTTAATAGAATGCCAGTGGGCTTCCCCAGAATAGCTGGGAGGACAGTGCTATGCTAATAATAATAATAATAATAATAATAATAATAGAAAAATATAAAATATATTTTATAAAGAAAAAGTCTCTTGAAGTTTCAGTATATCATGGATAGGGATATGCATGCTGGGCAGATTTGGTATTTACAACAGCTAAATATATTAATGGCATGATTGCACATTTACACTTTTGAGATGACTGTGGATGAAACTCCTGGTAACACTTGATAATAGTAATATTTTTAACGGAGACAGCCTCGTCCATAGATAACTCTGGGACACACAAAAAAATTCATTTGCCTGGATGCACAGCAAATCACACACAATTTGTGTGGGAACTTTCAAAGGTGCTTACACTAAAGCTTTCTTCCAGGCCACTTTTAAATTATATCTTCATCACACAAATGAAATACTGCTCAAAGAACTGCTGACTGAGAGAAGTGGCAAGCAGTCTCCCCAGACTTTATTCAGTATTCACATCCAATCACATCGGTAAACATAAATACATCATAGCGCTTATTCCAGCCCTCACAAGTTATCCATATAAAGACAAACTACCATATATTCTCTGAAATAGATTTTTCCCTCCATCTCTCTTTCTTTGTTTTGCATCCTGAATATTAACTGAAAATTCATCTGCTACGGAGGGAAGGGGACACATTAGAGACCCATCCTAACTCCAGCTGTCATTTCCCACATTTTCTGGAGTCAAACTGCCACATTGAGACCAAGTTAATGACAAGCAGAAATTCTAGGAAGTATCCCAAAGTGGTTTCAAGTCTGACACCTGGATGGCTGTCCTGAGAGCAAAGGCAGTGTCTCCCAGGGCTGGGTCCTGGGGCTTACTCTTTAGGAGCCACACTTGTCCCCTTGTTAGATGTAGCAGAATGGAAGGAAGGAAGCTCACCTGCGACATGTTTCCGTGCTCACACAGACACTAGGGGGTGTCCAAGGACCAAATGTAGGTCTCCTTCCCTTCAGACTTGTCTCCTCTGCACTCCCAGGTCCAGCTAACTTAGTACGGGAGCTCAGGGAAAATCAGTCTGATTCATTCCCGTTTTGTGCTGAAATGAATAATGTGGGGTCTGTTTCATCACCAGGCCCCAATTATGCCCTGGGACCTCTGGCAGCAATTGTCATGTCGGGGTCAGAGTCAGAGACCACCCCATCCTATGAGCCATAGGTGAGAAGGAGCGAGGTGCTCCTATCAGATGCTTTTTACCTCTGGGTTTGTCAGAATTTACATGTGTTTGAAAAGAGGTCACCGGTTTTTCCTTTCTTTGGTTTCAGTTTGGGTCTGTCACACTGAACTGGAGGCGGGGAGCATTGTGAGAAGACAGGTCTCTGCTTTCTCATTCTCCTGGGGTCTGCTTTGCTTTTTCATGTCAGTTATTTGTTGATTATTAGCTACTAGAAAACATTTGCCCTTGCTGCTGTAGACACCTTCAGGCCTTTGGGCATGGGCCTCTTTATGAATACCTATTACTTCTTAATTATGATGGTTTAATAAGATACGTCTTTCATTTTCATCTTCCATCTCTCTTCTCCTGTGATTCTTCTCTCTTTGCTATTGGTCCCTAAGGGCATGTTACTGGCTCTTTTTCTTTATGGCTCCCTGTCTTCTCTTGTCCCTCCTGGTGAATTAAAAAAATAAATAGAATGCATTTTAAGGATGACAATAGTAATAATAAAGTCAGAAATTGCTTTCCAGCTAAATGCGCTGATTGGAAGTCCTATTGAAAATAGCATAAACCTAATTGAAGTAGTCAACCCCTCCCATAAAGGTCAGCTTATGCTCTATTAAAATGAGGGTAAAACAAAGCTTGTGACATTTCTGCATTTCCCAGACTCACTTTTCCTAAGACATATCAATAGTATTGACTATAGTACTCTATTGTGCTCCCCAGTGACCTGGGCTGTCATCTAATGGTCATGGATAATTCTTTGATAATAAAACCATATCGTAGCCTTTACCTATAACAATCAACAACAACAATAATAATTATGTTTCCACACGCAGGACTTGAAAATTTGAAATAAATCAAAATGATAGTGACTGAATACCCTAGAACACTGATCATTTAGGTAATGTGGATACTTAATACCTACTTTGTGTGGCTGTTAAAAATCCTAAGGCATTTCCTAAGTTTATGAAGAAAATGTACCAATTTCTAAAGAAACGTCTGATGCAAAATTATCAGGAGAGTTGGGATTATGTATAAGGATCTGTTATTTGATTTAATTTTGAACAGTTGAAGTAGACTCCTCAAGAGTCATTAGTTGGCCCTAAGCTTTATTACTGAAGTCTCTTCTATTAGATGGAGCTGACTATCAGATTTGATGGCAAAGCACTAGCAGCTGGGAAACTGCTCTTTCTCTCCCCTCTCATTTCCCAAACAATGTTTGCACTGATTAATACTATGCAACAAGACATGACGCAGAGATTGTGTTGGCATTGTGTTCTGATGACCCCACACATTGTGTGCGCTCTGTGGTTCCTTTCGCTGCTCATAGTTATACGGGTTTATCAGAAATTACATGTCAGGCTCCCGATGAGTGTAATTGTATACTGATTGTGTATAGTTTTTAAAACCTCATTATTAGCCTTGTATGCAAACCAAATAAAAGGAAAGTTGAAAAAAGGAAAAAGAAAATAGCCTCCACTGGACGTCATGTCAGAGCCCAGGTGTTTGAGCCTGGGTGCAGGGGGGAAACAAAATGTTCTCCCAGGGACATCTGCTGCAGCCATGTGCTTGAAAAGGGCCCTAATGAACAGAGGGGGAAGGAAAGGGGCTGCAGTGGGGGGGGGGCAGGGGGGGCTTGTGGTTCTGCTTTCTTCCGGCTCTGTGCTCCTTGCACGCAGGATTCATTTAATAACAAGGCAGGAGGACATGGGGGATGCCTTGTGCCTGTCCTCATTCGTTTCAACTTCGATTCATTGATGCCCCCATGGCAATTTTTCTGAGTTCTGACCCTCTCTTTAGAATCACTCTTTTCATGGAAAAAACAAACAAAAAATTTAAAAAACACCTCAATGTAGCCACAATGTCAGGGGGGAAGGAAACACAGGATGAGGGATGAAATGCACAGTTTCATTCCCTTCCCTGGCCTCTGCCGTTCTGCCCATCGACACCTGCACATTTACTGGACCTGTCTAAGACAGTTGTCATCCACGGCGTGCATTCTTCAGACTCAAGAGCAGGAAGCTCAGCAGGGAATGTTAAAGTATTGCATACCAAGAACTAGAGCCATTGGAATGAGACTCATCTCTAATATGGGAAGTACTTAGTTCTCTTTTAAAAACCTTTAATCAGTATACAGTGGTTCAGTACACAGATGTTAGCACCAGTGTGAGGGCTCTCTAATTGTAATTTAAGTTATCCCTGCCTGAGGGCTCCAATCAAATTATTAGACTGTTGCAGAGAGTCTGTGGCTCTTGGTTGCACCTTGCAAGGGGGTATTTTCTGCAATGATGAGAAACAGTGGCTTCTCCTGGGAAGCAAATGTACCATTATGGACTTATTAGGTCGTTGATTAGATACACAGCTGATAAGTGAATAGACTTTTCAAGAGAAAATATTGCAGTTTATTTCAATATGCCTTGCTTAGCCATTGGGTTGTGGAAAAGGAAGCAAATGAAATAGAACTAAAGGAAATATGCATTCATTTGCTTTAGCGTGGCGGTAAAATTTATAAAACAGTTTTTATAATTGCCATTTGCCCTTTAGGCTTGAATGCAGAGGCTTTTAAAATTTGTTTGTTTCTTTTGCATGCTGTTTTTTTCTCAATGACGAAGCTTGCTTACTGTTGACAATTTTCGGACTGGACTGCCAAGGCATAAAGAGTTAAACTTCGGAGTGACAATTAATTAATTAAGGGGGTCCTGGAAAGTTAACCTCTCGTTTCCTTCCTGAAATTCATGTTTATCTGATTTGCTTTAATAAGTGACTTGCTATTGAACTAGTTTTACAGACTTTAATTTGAAGGTAATTACAGTACTATATTTTACATTTCAGGTGCACATTAACTTTTAAGAAAAGATACTGAGATAGATACTTCTATCAGTATCTATCATTATTTTTCTGTTTTCTTTCTTTTTCTTCTTCTTCTTCTTCCTTTTTTTTTTTTGTAAGTGTAACCTCAAGAATAATTGACTAGTTGTAGTAATATCTTCTAAGTCTTTCTATTACCAGGCATTTATTTGATTTTAATTGTGGAACCATTGGTCATATTGAGTTCATTTCCTGTTCATGTTGATTTCATGAGGTTCCCCATTAGTATTCAATTGCACAGTAATTAGTCATTAGTTCACCGTGATGTCTTCAAGCATGTGTACACTTATATCCTCATTTTTCCACTGTTTCTGCAGTCATATTTGAATTCTCTCTTAAGGGGATGAAGGCTGTGATAAAGAAGACAAAATGCTAGATCATGAATTTATTAGATTAAACATTTTGTCAAAAGGCCCTTAGTTAAGGCATGAAAATGAAATAAGTGGCAGCTGCCTAACCACAATACTGAAGTCACTGAAATGTCACAGCTTGGGATCTGAAGCACTTGCAAGCAGAGGCTAGATAGAAGCTATTTAGTGAAACTTCAGGAAGGTGCTTGACCCTGCTGCGCACCTGGCTAATACTGATTAGAGTATCTTCAATTTCTGAAGAAAGGTCAGATTCCCAACTTGTTACAATGCTCCAAGAATGTGTTGAATTTTGCTAATTCAACAATTTTAACTAATTGTTTGATTTTAAAGATCTATTTTCCTTTACAAGAAAAAGTGTTCTTGAAAAATATATTATCAATGGATTCATTAACTTCAAATTTGCTGTTTTTAGTTCACATTTTGTCTAAGGTATTCATTTAGCTCCTGTGCAAAGTAAATGGGTCATGTGCCATAGTCCGTCATAAGCTCATAATTTAAATCCTTCAGAAAATTGTTCCTGTGTTTTATTTGAGTTGGCTTCACATTGTTGTCCTAATTAAATGCGAATCTTATAGCATTTAAATGTTAGACTTCAAATTGAAATTATATTTATTCAGGTGATAATGGCGGTGCTCTTGGTCGAGCTCAAAAACTCTGCTTTCAGGCGAGTGGAGCCAGTGCTCCAGAAGCCATAGGCTGCTCTGTATAAGGTTCCCATTAGCTTTTCTTTCCTACACAAAATAAGAAGCAAGAGGGATAGGGTCCCCAAGACAGGGTCTCTTCTCTTCCTCCAAATATACCATTTCTACAGTAGCTTATTTTTGTGCCCCTTTTTTTGGTTGTCCAAATTTAATTTAGTTCTTAAAACTTGACTAAACAAAAATTTTATACAACAGTGCACACAAATGCCCTTCAAGCTTTAATGTATAAATGACTTTCTCAGGGGACCCTGAGAAAATGTTGAATCTGACTAAGTAGGTTTGGGGTGACCTCAAGGTTCTGCATTTCCCAAAAGCTCCTGGGCAGAGAAAGCCCAAGTGGCTGGTCCATGCTTTACACCTTGCACAGCAAGAGTGTAAAATGATCACTGGCTAGACAGGGATGAATAAGAATAATATCTTTTTGCACAGCTTTTCTTGAGAATTGAAAGGTTGTTCTCAGATTTGAGGAATGATAATGCCAATCATTATTTTGACTTGAAGTTTTGCTAAGGTACAGTTTATTTATTTTTTTTAAAGCTTTTAAAAAATCTCTATTTGATCCCTTTAGAAGCAACTGGCTTTTATAAGAGGAATATGTGTGGCTTGAACATACTCATAGCAGTATGCTTTTCCATGTATATGAAACTTAATATCTAGAAGTTAGCAGAAGGTATGTTAGTTCTATATCTTTTTTATTTGAAATTACCTTGAATTTTGTTTAAACATCTAAGCTTGAGGAATTAATTTTTATTTCTAAATTTGGTAAGGGACATCTTTCCACAGAATAATATCCAATAAGTTAATGTCAGTATCACAAAGAACTGTGGAAATTCCCAAATATTCAAAGTGGCTTAAGATAAATGTCCACAGAGGGTGTGTTTGTGCGTGTGTTATTTTATCTGGAAACAAAATTAGTTAAACAAAACATAGTTTATTCATTCTATAGGAATAGAGTCTCAATTTTATGTAGCCTCAACTAAAAACTGTTCTCTGAATTGAATTACATACAATCTATAAAGGTCCCCAAATCTGTTTGAAGAACTCTAAATATTCTCTAAATTTTGGAGACAGATTTGAATAAGAATGCCTCATTTGTTAAGTAGAACCCTCTTGACCTTTACCCCTTTTTTCTCTCCCTTCCTTCGCTTCTCTTTATTCTTTGTATGTGTCTTTTGGGTGTAAAATGAATTATCAATACAGGAAAATTAGATAAAAAATTCAAATTATGATGAGTTCATGAAATTTATCTTTCGAAGTTAATTTTTCTTAGGGTGTGACATCAAAGGAAACATGTTATACATGTCAGATGTACCCTAGGAAATTGGGCCACATCAGTAATTCTATTCCTACTTAGATAATGTGTAAACTTTGAAGAAAATTATTTAAATGTTTTTGATTTAATGCTATTATAATTTTTAGATACAATAGTTTTTAAAACTCAGGTAAGTCCAAGAAACTCAGTAAAATGGGTTAGGGGATTAGAAAAATAAAACAAAACAATAGTAAAATACTTAACTCACCCTAGACTTTAGAGCCTAAAGTAAACAAGGTGTAACTTCTCTTCTGTAAAAGCAGGCGATGGGATGGAAGCAGTAAGATGTCTCCAAAGACAGATTGAGACCTATTTGTTTATCTGCATTTTCCTACTGTTGCTACTTGGAAAATTACTTACTCTTTGGGATCTTCAGATTTTTTTGTTTGTTTGTTTGTTTTTATAATTACTCAGTGGGAATGCTAATATATCCTAACTCAAAGGGCCCATTTGAATTGAATAAGACAATATACTCCTCTCAAGCATTTGGGGTTTCTTGGTTCTGGAAATGAAAGCCATGAAAAAAAGGGAAAAAACTTCCTGATATAGCTTACATTTTAATGGGAGAAGGCGGGCAAGAAAAGAAAACAATGATAAATGTGGTACATGCTCTGGAGAAGTGGGCTCAAAAACAGGAGGATGAAAATGCTAGGGCAAGAAGTAGAAAGATGGCAAGTGAAAATAAAGTCATTGGAAAAGATGGCATTACAACAAAAGTCTTACTGAGAAGAGTGTTTTTCAGTGGGAGGAACAACAAATGCAAAAGCCCTGAGGCAGGAGCATTGCTAGAAAGTGGAGGCAACTGCAAAGAATGCTAGTTCTACTGGAGAGGAGGAGGTGGAAGAGGAAGGGAGATTAAGTCAGAGAGATAATCCTGAGGCCAGATCCCAAGCGCCTGGTGGTTTATTGTCAGGACTCTGGTTTTTATCCTGTTTTTATCCTATGACTGGAGGTTGAACAGTAGAATGAGATGATCTGAGTTCTGTTTTTAAAAGGGGGAAGTCCCATTGTAGTTTGGTGCCAGGCAAGGTATGGAAGTAGTTCGATTCTGCATATACTGTGCCAGTAGAGTTGACAGCATTTGCTTTGGGATTTGGACATGGAATGTAAGAAGAGAGAGGGGTCAGGAAGGACTCAGCCTTTTTTCATGGCCTGAGAAACTGGAACAAAGGAGTTAGTATTTGCTAAGCTGGAGCAGCCTGTGGCAGGAACAATTGTGGGGAAGGCAGGAAGATTACAAGTTGAATGAACATGTCTTAAAATTTGAAAAGCCTCTAGGACATCCCAGTGAACCATGAGCTGGGAAGTGGGTAAATGTGTTGGTCTGGGGCTCAGTGGAGAAGTGCAGGCTAGATATGGAAAACCGTGAGAGGTCATCTGTACCCTTGAAAAGAGGTGTTTCCGTGGTCACAAGGGACTTTGAACACTTGCTACTTAGTGGGTACTCAGCAAACTTGAGTTACCCTTTATTTTCCTTTTATCTTCTGACAGTCTCATACCATTTATTATATATAAGTAGATATAAATAGGGCCCAGATGACAAATTATTTGTTGTATGCATGTTTGTGTATTTTCTTTATTTCTTCTAAAGACCGATCTATCATTTTACAGGGTGCAGCAGAAGTAGGTTTACAGTTGTCAGTATGCAAAGCATAGTTTCTTCTTGTGTTATTATTTATTAAATATTATATTATTTTCCATATGAACAGCTATAAACCAACTTTTGTTCCACCCTGTGTACCTATTAGCTGTAGTCTCTGTTTCTTTGTTTAAAATACTTCAGGAAGTTACCTTCACTTGAACTAAGCCATATGTCTTTGTACTTGCTCGCTTTCTACTGAATATATATCATAATACTTATCTTCACAAGTGTTTATTAATAGACCATCTGAATTGTGTGGTGCTATTATGTACACAAGTTGAATAAACTTTTGAATAAACCTTTATGCCCTTACCCTTGAAGAACATTCAACCTGATGCTAACAGGCTCATAACCAATGAAGGCTATTTAGGTGCTTAAATAAACACCGGGAAAATGCGAACAGATTACAAAAGATGGTTTATATTATGCTCATTATTGACATGAGTGACTGATATTTTAAGTTATTTTTTAATGTGCTGATTAAAATAGCAACTGATAGAATATTAGACCATCTGGAGATTCTTTACCTACTAAATTATGAGAACAGTAATAAAATTCAATTTTGTTTCTCCTCTCTATGGATATTGTTTTCGCACATGTCAACACACATGGCTCCATGAATGAGAGGGTCCATAACATGCTTATGTTTCTATTTTATTTATTGATTCCAGAGCTTTTGTGTTCAGTGAGTCCCTTTATCCATCCTCTACATGTTACCCACCGACAGCTCCCAGTTCAGAAGTAGCACAGCAAAGGTGGTGGTGTCTTGATTATTTGCTAGTGAAGGATTTTGGCTGGAATTTGCCTTCAGGAAGGAAGAACACATTGTTAGCAACATGTGTTTTGGATAAAACCTTTTTGCTGAGTGAATCTAATTTCTCTGTAATGAATATCTATATGTATTGCTTTATTTGCTTCTCGGGTTAATTTTCTTGTCCTTTGGTTATATAGAAAGCACTACTTGAAAACACAGTATATACGTAGTCATGTGTTTTAGTGATCATTTATTAATTTAGAAAATATCTAATCTACTAGGTGTTAGCTAGTGCTAAGGTAGTAATAATATTGCATATATAAATGCATCAAAGCAATATGTTGTATGCCTTAAACTTCCAAAGTATTAGAAATAGAGAAAAACCATGTATATAAAAAGAAAGTACCTGTAGTAGTAGAAAAACTCTTTTGTTGAAGGAATCTCGCAGGATTGTATTATCTTTGTCAAATTTTATTTCAAAATTAAAAAATAACGTAGGGTATCTTTTATGACACAAATCAAATGAGTTCTAGTTAGAATTCTAGTAAAAGGAAAAATTTCAGAAAGATTATAACTGCTCACCTTTCATTTATGACCAAGCTCTGATCAGGGTGGGCTAAAAGTTGTAACAAAAAGTCTAAATTCTCCATGGTTTAACAGAACAAAGTTTTGTTTCTCCTTCTTGACAGCCTAATTATGATGGGGGTTCTTTGCTTCGTACAGTCTTTTGGGAACCCAGGTTCTTTCCATCAAGGGCCTGCACCACAGTGTCCCCAGAAGACTTGGTGCTTTTGGCTGGTTCATTTCTATCCTGACAGAGAGGGTAGAGGACACAGAAATTGCATGGCAAATCAGTAAAAGTTTTTAGAGACCAGGCCTAGAAATGGCAAACATGGTCTGTCCCGAAAGTATCAAGCCAATATCAATATAATTAAAATAGTTTGCATGGCCAATACTTTTGGGACAGACCTTGTATAGTATTGTCCTGACTATCCAGTTATCTATCAACCTATCTCTATCTATCTATCTCTATTTATCTATCTATGCTGAACTCAATTATGTTCCCCATCAAACTGTAGGGAAGTTCCAAAAGGAGGTTAAGTGGGTTGTCAAGAAGTCAGTAGAATGTTAGGTCTTAATTTTGGCGAACTACCAAAGACCCTGTTACATTTGAAACCAAAAACGCTCACCATAGTGCACTTCTTTGGATCTTGCCATTTCTCTTCAGACTACTGCTTCCTCCACCTACCAAACCGGAAAGTGTAAGATGAAGGAGAGTTGCACATTGAATTTGCAACTGATGAGGAGAGTAAGATTATTTTTATTACTTAGATACTTTATTAAGTAACTTGTATTGGTCCCTTTTATCAGTCACTTTGAACATTACCAATCTCAGTTTTTAGCATGCTTTTCTCTCTACCGGAGGCTGACATCTATTAACAAAGAGTTCCAACATGCCATGCAAGTTTGTGGAAATTCTTAGGAGATTCTGGTATATTTTTCTAGGATGGTTCTGCCCAAAAATAGTCTTGGAATTAACATTTATTGAACACTTGCTAGGTAGGTAGCTAGGCTAAACACTCTGGGAATATTAATCATGTTTAAATATCAGAACAATTCTGAGAATTGGGATTTTTCCTATTTGGAAGGAGAGCAGTCTACTTTGATGAAAGATCCAGACTTCTTAGACTCTAAAACCCATGCACTTTCTATACCGTGCAGTCCACTGAGTGCCCTTCCCTCCCCCACTCCAGCTCTCCAGACTTCTTCACTGGCTAAAGGCCTCACCCAAGGCTCATCATATTTGACCATGTAGACAGAAGTAATTGCTTATCAAAGTAATCAAATCTGTTGTGTGTATAGACATAGGCTTAATCAATAATCAAGCCAATGTATTCAAATCTGGGCTTAAAAAATTAACTCTAAAAGAGTTCTGAAAAGCCATATAAAAGTAAGGAAAAAGGCATCACAGACATTCTGCATATGGTTTTCTTTGAAAAAAATGATTTAAAAAGCTGAATAAGAAAAATGAGCCCTGGCTGGTGGCTCAGTGGATAGGTGCAGGCTTGCGATTTTCAGTCAGGGCACATAACCAGGTTGCAAGCCAGGTCTCCAGCCAGGTCATAGCTGGAGGCAGGTGAAAAGCAACCATACATTGATGCTTCTCTCCCTTTCTTCCTCCCTCCCTGCCCTTCTCTCTGAAAATAATGAACAAAATCTTTTTAAAAAGGAAAAAAAGAAAAATGAATCAGAGCTGTTTCCCTAAATAGTGAGTTCGCTTTCCAATATAATTTTTCTTTCCTTTTTTCCTCTTTCTCTGGCTCTGTCCCATTTCTTGTTCTGTATTATTACTGACAAAGCAAAACTGCAAGACAAAAAGAATAGAAAAAATTACTTTTTACTTTTCCATGGACTTCAAATAAAATAGACAACGTATCAACTCCTATGAAGATTTCCTCTTTACTTCCATCCACATATTTGATCTAGTTATACTAATACAACAAGAAGACAAAGGGAGATATTATAGTAACAAGTGAAGTTTTTAACTTGCAGAAGAACCATTTCTAATCCCTCTGCCCTCCACTCTCCTTTAAACAGTGACTTTGCACCCCTGGGTGCTCAGCAAGGGGAGGAGCTTTCGCCACCCCATGGCAAAATGGGTCTGTACGCCTCTACTTAAAATTGGTCCATGTGTGAATTAGCTTTGAGTTGTATTGTGTTTCTCATACTAATATAATATTGTTCTAGTGCTTGCCCCTGATTAAAAAAATACATAAATAAATAATTTATAATTTAATTAATAAGGTATAATATGCAAAGCACAGTAATTTCAAACAGCTTGTAATGTCTCTAATGTACTTTCAATTTTTTATTTTACATAAGGGCTATATTCATTATGTGGTTATGATAAACATACTAATGAATTTTATTACAGGAACAAATTTAAACATGTAAATGAGATCAAATAGTATTAAAATGCAAACGATGGTGAAACTTATTACAAACTAACCTTGCCAACATACATGCAATGATCTTATTTTAAAACTTTGCAAGTTGTATTCTTTAAACAAAGGCAATGACTATTACAATGTTCCTGAACATAAGAATTTGTGAACTGCATGCTTTATTCTCACATGAACTCTTCCAAAAAAAAAAAAAAGTTAACTAGAATCCAGGGTTTGCATGTAACTTTGGATGACAATTAAAATCCCTTTTCTTGTTCCAGTGAACAGTAATCTGTGCATAATTACATTCAAATGAGATATTAGCATTTTTTTGTGCTTACTCTTTGTTAATTGCAGAGTTCATTCACCATGGTGATGCTTTTGATGGAATCAGGCAACCTTATTGACCTGATGCCGTAAGGCATGTTGGGAAATTCTGCTGTATTCTTCTTCTTTTTTTTTATTTTGGCATTTTGAGGAGTCCTGCTGCTTTTATTACATTCCTGACACTTTTGTTAATAAATCATTGCAAAGTTAATGAAAATTGCATTCAGGCATATCCAAAATAATTGTGTCCTTTGTCATGCTAATAAATTGAAAGATGTTGATCCAATGGGCGAATGCATGCCCATTATGGAGAAGTTTGTGATATGGGTGCCTGTGGCACTCACACTTTTCCTTGGCATATCATTCCTAAACGAGGAAAACAAGCCTCCATAGGTTTTATTTCATACTTTATGCAGCGAGTCTTTAATGAAGTCAGAAAATGGGTGAATTACATCCACACAGAAAGATAGAAGTATTTGTATTGTGATTTATGAAAGGTTGTTAATATCAATAGGAATCAGCAACAGTCTCATATCAAACTCATGTAACTATACATGCCATGCTTACCTGACCTTTGTCTCATGCTTGGGGATTTTTCTACCTTGATCTAGGACCTACTTGATTTAAAAATGACAATGATAAAACTGAACATTTGTTCCTCAAGGCTTCTCCTATACTAGTTTAGAAGGAAAGTGGAGAAACACTATTTAAATTTTTGTTTTTGTTTTTGGCAAATCATTAGACCTTTCATTCACTAAGCCTTAAGTCTATAAGGATGTGTGTGAGTGTGTACGGGGGATAAACGTAGTTGCATTCACACACACGGCGCAGCAGCTTTAACTGGTCTAGGTAAGGAAGAGTATTCAGTTCAGAAATATTTAAACTTGTAATAGATTGCACATATATGTGATAAACATAGTTACATTCGCACACACAGTGCAGCAGGTTTCTTCTAGGTAAAGAAGAATATTCAGGTCAGAAATATTTAAACTTGCATATATATGTGTATATATGTATGTGTTTTTTCCCTCAAATGTATCTCCAGGAAGAACTCCAAGTGGTTGTTGTCTTGGGGAATTCTTAATTTATGCACTAGCCCATCATGCTGATTTTAGGTAGGTAGTTACTCGGCTATTCAATCAAAAAGCATAGTTTCCATAACAACTGCCACATCAGATGAGACATACAGCTCGGTGTTTGAAATCCAGGACTTCTTAGGAGATATGCTTCCTGACATATTGTGTTGAACTTGTGTTCCTTTCATTCTCTTTCAAGCTAGCAAGAGCTGTGTTTCTATAAAGGACCATCGCAGTTTTGCATAATTATTACAATCCATCTGCGCATTTCCAGGATTTATATTAAAGTAATTAAAGCCATTTTGTATTAGTGGGTGCTGTGTGGAGCGGGCTTGGATGCAGGAATCTAAAAGTTCCCACTTGCCTGCTTGCTGTGCTGTAATTTGGAGAACAGAATGTTCCGTAAATGAGGTTTGGGAATACTACATTTTTTTCTTTCTTTCCTTTCTTTGCAAAGTAACTTTTTCCCCCACAGTGGAAAATGGAATAAAAGGTTCACCTAGGGACCGGAATTAATGTAGTCCTTCTGCCGAGGGTTAAAAAAGAGCAAAAATCACAGCTAGCAACATTGTGCGAACCCTAATATATTTTGCTTTTTCTGTGGAGAAATAATAAGCCTGTGTTTCTAAGGTAACTTTCTTCCAAAACGCAGCAAGCAATTTAATTTATATTCTCATTTTCCCCAGCAGTATTTGTTCAAGGTAAATGAGGGCCAATATTATTAAAACCATTTTATGGATGGGATGATTGAGGCAGACAGATAATGCTGTACAGAGCAGATAATGAGGCCGATAATGCTGTACCGGGCAGGGGAGAGGAACATCCCATCAGGCTTAATAACTAATACCTGTTATATGACACCCACAGAAAGAACTAATTGAAAGTGCAGTATTGCAGCCATGGCTGAGGGAAAAAAGCCTGTAAGTTCCATGACCTTTCAAAGGGACAGTTTGGAACAGATTCAACCACTTTCGACCTTCATGAAAATCCTTGGCGTCTCCCGTGAGGTCTGCAAAGCGCAGGTTGGATCCTTGGTTTTCAGAATCTGTCTCCTAAGCATCTGTGATTCCCTTGGGTGATCCAAAGGAGGAGGCCTTCAGGAGGTTGTATCATCCAATTAAGGAGACAGCATACTTCACGAAAGTTAATTCGTATAAAAGAAAAATCTAGATGTAAAATTGTTTCCGAAATGGAGGGAGTTCTTATCTTTTCTCCTTGAAGTACTCTTTCTTGTTATCAAAATGTGTTCACTGGGAGAGGAGAGAGTGGGTGATGACGAGTGATTTCTTCCCCAAGCCACTACCTGCCAGACCGTTGTTGTCAGGCTTCCTAACAAATGGTTATGAACGGATCTTTCTATGATCCCATCATATGCCTGTAAGGCTGAGAGATGATGAACAATCTTTGTCACAAACAGGAGCGTCCACCAAATTTATGGGATATGGAATCCTGGCTTCTGCTTAGCAGTAGAGCTGAGATGTTTGGTTGTCCTGAGGCCAAAGTTAGAAGTGCCTGGTCCTGGCCCTGGCTGGTAGCACAGTGGATAAGGTGCCAGCCTGCGAACCCAAAGGTCGCTGGTTCGATTCCCCAGCCAGGGCACATAGCCAGGTTGCAGGCCAGGTCTCCAGCCAGGTCTGTAGCTGGAGACAGGTGAAAGGCAACCATACAATGATGTTTCTCTCCCTATCTGCCTCTCTCCCTTCCTCTCTCTCTCTGGAAATAATAATAAATAAAATCTTTAAAAAAAAAAAAAAAACAGAAGAAGTGCCTGGTCCTGGAGTACAGGTTATGCACACAGACTTTAAAACCAGGGAATCCTGCCCCTGTGCCACTTACCTGCTATATGCCTTGGTCAGTTGCTTACTGGCACTGAGCTTTGTCTCCTTTGCTCAAAAATGAGAATAGGGCCCTGGGTGGTGGCACCGTGAATAAGACACCAGCCTGTGAACCCGAAGGTCGCTGGTTCGATTCCCAGCCAGGGCACATAACCAGGTTGCAAGCCAGGTTTCCAGCCAGGTGTGTAGCTGGAGGCAGGTGAAAGGTTGTACATTGATGTCTCCCTGCCTCTCTCCCTTCCCCTCTCTCTAAAAAATAATAAATAAAATCTTAAAAAAAATGAGGATAATAAGAACTCCCTCATAATGTTTGGAATGTGCTTAGCACCTGACTGGCATGTAGAAAAGATTCAAGAAGTGATAACTTCTAGGGTCATTGTCATCATGCATGCATTTTAGAACCTACCCATTTCCATGATCTAGATCAGTGATTTTTCAACCTTTTTCATCTCATGGCACACTAAGATAATCACAAAATTTCTGTGGCACATGAAAAAATATATATTTTGCTGATCTGACAAAAAAAATAGGTGTGATTTTGATTCATTCACACCAGATGGCTATTGTTGTGTGCGCTGTTGTCGTTTTTTAATTTGACAATCTAAGGAATAAAAGGTCAGTGCAGGTGACTAAATAGTCACAGGTATCACGTGTTTTAAAAATTCTTGTGGCACAGCAATTGAAAATCGCTCATCTAGACTGCTATTTTTTTTTTTTTCTTTAGCAGTCTATTTCTCAAAGGTTCTGTTTTTCTTGTTCTATGTGTATGTATTTTTGGTGAGAAAGAAGTTAAGTTTGCCAGTAACATAACTATTAAGCATATAATTGTGGTAAGTAAAAAACCTTTCCTGCGTTTTTGGTTTCTACTCAGGTCCCCTCTCATTAAACTTCTGCAACTGGAAAGTGGTCCTGGAGGCAGCCTGAGTGGGTAAAGGGGTTTTGTAGCAAGGTGTAAGACAATGGACTTCGCAATAAACCCCAGAATTTAACTTGAAGAGAGTTCTCAAAGCTTGAGAGATTTGGGAAAGAGGATTTAAGACCTATTTCATACAGTAGCTATTGAAATTATGTAACGTTATCCTAATAGTGTATTTTAAAACTCATTTAAAGAAGTTTTGACCTCCTTCTATGGGTTTTAGGTTCTATAAAGTTAGCAATCAGCATTTCGGGGGATTAAATTAGGGGTCATCTTAAATTGAGGGGAGGGGCTTAGTGGGGTGGTGGCTACTGGTTTGGGGACAGGAGCAAAGCGGGGCATGTGGTGCTTAAACTCTTTGATACCTTGCCAGTTTGAGTCCAGAAACAGAATGGCAGGCTGACTAGACTATTGTTGGACCCAGTGTGTGTTACATTTCTGATATTCTCAACTGATTGTTCACTAGATTGTAACCAGGCAGTTCTTCCAAAATAATCCATGCAGTAATGTAGGATACGTATCTTGTCCTAGTGGACATTACCAAAAGTATCTTCATCTATTGCATGGTCTCTAAAGGCAAAATGCAATACAAGCAAAGGTTTGTATACATTTTAATATTTTATTTATTTTATTTTTAGACAGAGAGGGAAGAAGGGAGGAAGAGAAACATTTTTCAGTTGCCTCTCACACACCCCCAGTTGGGGACCTGGCCCACAACCCAGGTATGTGCCCCTGACTGGGAATCAAACTGGTGACCTTTTAGTTCACAGGCTGGTTCCCGATCCACTGAGCCACACCAACCAGGACAATTTGCTAAAGTTTTGATTGGGAATGGAGGGAGTCCTGCTGCACTAATGTGCAAGAATTAAAAAAGAATTCTAAAATCTGAGGAGTGCACATTTTCATATTTGTTCTGGCCATGTAAAAAGTAAATTTCCTTACTCCCATCGCCCCATTCTTTTTTTTTTTAGTATATATGTTTTCCTCATCCAGGACTACATCTTTGCAATGATTGACTTGCCTAATGCCTCTGTGTTTTGGGACAAGTTTTATTGCCCACAGCTGACTTTATGCTGTGCTGGTGAGGCTGCTCCTTTTCTTGCACATAAAATTGTAAAAATCCAAATTATTTTTGGATAAATGGAGCTGTGGACCAACAAAAATTCCAACTTATGGGTTCCTTCCATGTAAATGAGCACTGCTAATGACTTTCAGTTATTTAAAAAAATACTTTTTTAGGCCCTGGCTAGTGTGGCTTAGTGGATTGAGCACTGGTCTATGAACCTAAGTGTTGCTGGTTTGATTCCCAGTCAGGGCACATACCCAAGTTGCAAGGTAAGTCTCCAGCAAAGTCTGTAGCTGGAGGCAGGTGATATTTCTCTCCCTTTCTTCCTCCTTCCCTTTCCCTCTCTCTAAAAATAATGAATAAAATCTTTAAAGAAAAATTAATAAAAAAAACTTTTTCAACCATATCTATTTTAGACGGAGGCTATTCAGGATTCATAGCTTTGTAAAGGACCAGTGTAAACACTGGAAATTGTTAAAGAGAAGATGTATATTTAGCCTAGTTAAAAATATGATAGAACTGCAGGTGCAAGGCCTGGGTTATAATATCTTTCCTGCTACCAGCTTTAAAATGTACCTACTGCAAGTGATTTAGCCTCGTTTGGACTTAGATTTTTCATTTGGGAAAATTTAGAGATATTATCTGAAATATTCACCATTTTTCACATTCCATAATTCTGTGGAGGCTTTTTTTGTTTATTATTATTTGTTATAATTATTAATAATAGATCTTATTAACAAAACCTACTTCACTTTCTATTATAAATCAATGCAGCATGCAACAATTGAAATAAATCACTAGTATGAATTCAAAAGGAAAGAAAACCAAATTGAACAAACTTTCTGGTATATGTAATACCAATTATATTATGTTGCTCCTCTGCTCAAAAATCCTTGGTTGGCTCCTGTCTGGTCTTCATACAAGTTGGTTCCAACCTCCATCTCCAGCGTCATGTCTCCCTCTCCTGTCTCCAGCACACCGTGAGCTCCAGACCAGTTGGGCAGCTTGGCATTCTCTGAATAGTTTGTATTTTTTCAGTTCTTTTATGCTCCTATTTCTTCTTTTGAGGGTGTTCTTCTCCCTTCTTTATGGCTGGTGAAACTCCTGTATTTCCATCTTGACTAATTTTATATTTTTTTATAATAATCATCATTTACTAATTACTTTGTTACATACTTATATCCCCTTGCTAAATTATGTATTTTTGAAACTAATACATGGCACCTACCCTAGCATTTTGAATAGTGTCTGACACATTACAGAGAATCAAGAGGTATTTGTTGAATAAATAAGTAGCAATCCAGATAGTGGATAGTCATTCCAGAGCTATGGAACACATTGTTCTAGAAGCCAGCAAAGTGGCTAAGATTGATAAGTTTTGTGGAAGAAAGATGTGGTGAAATTATTCTGGGATTCCCAGTTCTGGATTTGGAACATCAGCCGGTGACTCACCCTCTTATCCTGGGTTAGGCCACTGCCATCAGCTCTGCAGTGGGAGCTAGAAGGTCCGAGTCTTGCATTCTTCTCTTTTTCTTTTCCTTTTCTGACTTATTGAGACACAAGAATTCCTGAAGGGTTTTCTGATGGTTCATTTCATACAGTGTCATATTTAAATGAATGTCAGCATAAGCTATCGCCTGTACAACCCAGGGAGGCAAACTTTTCATGCCCCGTTGATAGAAGACAGAAGTCTGGAATCCTAGCCAAAGAGATTAATTCAATATATTTCTCAATGAATGGTGACAATTTGGGCTAGCATCCATCATTAAGGAGGAACATTTGATAAGGTTGGAAAAGGCCAGATTTTCTTGTGACCTTCCCCAGCAAAGAGAGTGGGTGAATGCTAATGGTGGATTAGGGTGCTTCATGTACTTTTCTTGTCAGTGTTCCAGTGGTCTTTATAGTGTATTTCCCAACCCTTGGACTTCAGTGTTAACAGTGGTGTAGCCCATTGGGTTTCTGTAGCTCTTCCTTGGTACCCCATTGAATAAGAGGTAAGCATTGCTTCCTTAATAATTCCTTAAACTTACCAAATATCTTAGTATTGAGTAATAGCATCACTTGAAATGCTATGATTATTTTTTATATTATAGCATCAGGGGGATATTGTGCTACTTTGCGGGGTTTATTTTGCTTTTAAACATATTCTGTTCAGTTTGCTTCAAGAAAGAAAAGGATGCTGCTCAACATCTGAATCTTAGCTGGAAGATTGACAACAAAAGCTTTAGTATGTCTTGATGTGTCCATTTTAGAGACTTTCTTAAGACCCAGAGTAAGGACTGTGCTGATTGTTTACGGAAATGTTGGCTACCATTTTGTTTCTTAAACTGTGCCGTAACTTTGACACTAGAAGATTTAATATATGTGTATCAGCAAGCAGATAAGAGATGAGCAGACCTTCTAAACTAGATCCTTATTAAGGCAAAAGCTCCTCTGAGCACACCTCACGTATGGACTAGTGTAAAGGAATTTAGGAATAAAACATTAGAAATAGTAAAAGAGAACCTCTGGTGTATATGAAACTTAAGAAGAACTCTAGTTTTGCTCTCATCCGGAATACTTGGCCCTCAGTGTATTTAAATCAATCTTAGCATTCTGGTATATCACAAAAATATGAAGTAATAGATGAATAATAAAATGTTCAGGCCTTCAGAGCACATTCGGTGAAACAGCACTAGAAAAGGGACTCTGATTTGTGTTTCTGCTCATGGACACAATGCCCTGAGCAGGTGATCATGAGAGACCGTTGACCCTTCAACTAAGTGCAGAGTATGTAAACCTCGAGTAGTTTGAATAGTTTACATTTGACCAACTCTGTCCGTTTTAGTAGTGGCCAATCATGAGTCTGGAGCTATCATTTAGCCTGGTGTTTTTTCTTATATAAGGCTCACACTTGTTACATTGTCTATATAACAAGGTGCATGTCTATTCTGTACCTTCACTTTGTTCTCCCAAAGGTTATTTGTGGCTTTGAAAACCAGTGTCTCATGCATAGTTTGTTTGTCTCCCTTTTTTGCCACTTACTGAAAGGTAATTTATAGCTATAAATAAAGATTCTGAATATGAATTAATTTATAAATGCTCACATAAGTGCTATGCTATCCACAGTGAAAGGATTTGTAAAAACATTCTAAACTACTAGAAAGACTGAACATTTTATTGATTCTTATGGCCGACATTAAGTGGTAGAGGAAGACTTCCAAGGCATTTCAGAAGATATTTTGTAATTGGAATTCACATATTTTAGTATTTAAAAAAATATATAACTGTGGTCACTTGACAATGGGGAATATTTTGCTTCATATATCAGCATTGTATCAGTGATTGGGCAGGGCTTACTATATTTCTTTTTGCCCCTTTCCCCAAGTTTTTAATGGCTTTGTTTGATCTGACCTTTCACAGAAGTCCCTAAAAACATCGAGACTTGTGTAAATCATTTATCACAGGTGACTGTGCCATGGTCGACATATCATGTGTGACTCTCTATTAGGTATTAGATCTGCTATAATCTATGGGCCTTGTGGTGAGTGGAGAGAGGGGTGCTCTATCACGGGGCTCCGCTACTGTCAGTCACACCTAGAAGCCGCACAGACATTAGTTAGAGAAATCTAAAGTGGGATGAAAATTACAAGTAGTTGAATCATAATCTCCCAAGGAGCTTCACTCAGAAGCTGCTGGGCTTCAGAATGATCTGCTGTGGTTTGACTCTTCTCCTGGCAGTTTGGAGACTTCCTGCCTTCTCTGTGCAGCTGAGGCAAACTTTGTTCCACGCCGCCTGCCCCTGCGCATTGAGGATGTCTTCTCCAGCGCTTTGCAGAAACACCAAGCTCTTGTGTTTTTTCTGGCTCGCGTACATTCTGAAAGCTGTATTCTTGCCAATGAAGCAAACCAATGATATTTGTTTTCAGCCATCAAGAGAGAAAAAATGACTTAGTCTGGGTTGCTAGAGAGCTCTCTGAAAAACAGCATTATCTTCTCTGGGTTCTGTCAAGCACTTCTTAAATGTTTAACACGCACACCAATGACCTGACATCTTTTTCAACATGCAGATTCTGATTCAGTAGACCTGGGTGGGGCTCAAGTATGACATTTCTAACCAGCTGCAGTCCGCTGGCCATACTTTGAAGAGCAAGGCTCTAAAAGAAACTCCCTGAACATATGCCTGAAGATAGTCTGTGTCAGCCCCTGTGCTGACATCCTGAGGAGTCCAGGGCTGTTTAGATTCCACTTAGAAAACCATCTACTGTAGCATGTGTCCTGCTATTTCCGTTAACAAGAACTGAACCTCATTATTGATCTGACCAGACTGGAAGGATCAGACTTCATCCCTGAATGAAAGGCTTCAACACATCCTGAACCTTGAGCCACAACTGCAGGAAAACCACCCAACAAAGGGGATTGAATTTCACCCCCTTCCGTATTGACCCTCCACTTGGGGAGCTAGTATTTCTGGCCCTAAGTCAGCTGATCTCACCCACAAATTAAGCTGACAGTTCCTTCCAGCAATAAACACTGTCTTGGAGCCAAGGCATCATTGATTTATTTCTACTCAAAAAATCTCACTGGCCACAATTCCACTGATTCCTGAGGGAGAACCTCCCCTCCTGCAGGGGCATGGTATGTCTCTTCCTTCTTCCTTTCTTCTCCATCCTCACTGATGCTGCTGGTCAGTAGCTGCTGCACCAGGGAGCAGGGTAAGATGGGCCTTGGTTAAAGTGGATAGACATAGATGAGGTCAGATGGGGCCGTGATGTCTGGTCTGAGAAAAAGAACAAAGACTGGTGGAGGGCAGGGAGTGGACAAACACAGGAATGATGTGTCCCCATGGAAAGGAGAAAGGCTTAGCCCGCAGAAACACAAAAACTCCAAAGATGGAAGAGGAAGGGAGCTGTTCTCATTCCCTACTTTTATTAGAGGTTGCAAACCAACTAAAGCCACAGCACCCTGTTCTAAGTAGTGGCTATGTGGAGTAGAGCAATGAATTCAGCAACTGGAATATATTGCAAAAGGGAAGCTATTAACTGGTGGTACCTATGAAACCTGTGAATTTTTACTGCTTCTAGGCCTGGGATTCAAGAACTCACTTAGCTTCCAGGAATCCTTGAGCCTCCTGAAACCATAGCTGGTGTTTTACATGTATGCTCTCCTCCCCACCCCCAGGGTAGGTTCCCTTTCTCTTATCAGGATATCAAAGTTGTTTGCTATCTATATATATAAAAAAAAAGCTAGATAAAAGCATTGCTCTAAGGAGCTATAGAGAGAAAGAAATTTTGGCTTTACCCTGTGATATCTAGTACATTCTTTGATATTCCAAAATGGATAAGAAAAATTTTCATAATGAATTAAGGAGAAGAGGGAAGCCAACTTCTCCAGTAGCAAGAATGAAGACTGACACTGGTTTGCTTGTCGGAAATAAATCATCTGAGCTAAAGAGTGCCTGAGAGGTGATGGTGAGAAAGGACCATTCATTCATATCTAAAGAAAACTCAGGCCTAGAGTAGTTTAAATCCTCAGCCAATTTATTCTGGCACAGTTGGAATGAAAACCTGGGTATCTTTACCTTTCATCTAGTGTACATTTGCATTACCTAATATTTTAATTCAGCTGTCACACTCTTAGAAAATGTGCTCTGTTTCTCTTTCAATGCCACATCTTCAATAATGGCCCTGAGTGCTTGCTTCATGTACCCTTAGAACAAAAAATTATCAATACCTAGGAATGTTTACATATTTTTTTCTTGCTGTACTTTACAAAAACATAGTAATGTTTAAAAGATTGCTCTTTATTTTTAAGATCTTTCTTACTTTGCCTTTTAGTCAAAATTCCACTCTAATATTTCACAGCATCATAAGAATTCAGAGGGTTACAAACAAACCATGCCTGAATCTCTGCTACATGTATTCTATCCATGTCTGCATATTCTCTAGTCCCATCTGGGTTCATGCAGTTGTATTATGCACTCTGACATCCATGTCATGTCATGTTTATTCAACTGTTTTACTACTAGTCAAAATCAAAAGTTTTTTTTTCTCCCCCATTCTCCCAGCAGGGCCTTCCCAGCATAGAGAAAATGAAGCTGTCGGCTATCAGTTTATACATCATCACCAACAATAAACATGCCAGGATCAGAACCTGCATTTTGTTATCTGACCATTGTGGCTGGCAAGGGAAAAAAAAGACAGCTTGATTTTCATTAGCTAGACTGACCCCCCAGCGCTGGGGGCGGCAGGAAAAACACATTTTGACTGGAAGTAAACTGAGGAAACATGACATGGTGTCAGGGAGGGATTGTAGATCTGTCCCAGGGGGGTGATTTTTTTTAACAGACTGACTTTTGGCATTTGAAGAAAATCTCAACAACTCTCTGGACAGCATTTTTATAAGTGTCGGCAGGCGGATCTGATGTGTGACTCAAAAATAGTACTCCTACTATTTTATTTTATGTGCTCTGACTTTTGTGTACAAACAGTCTTGTTTCCTGAGGCCTGGAAATGGGGACTTCTCCCCACCCCCTCCCTTGTCTTCCCTCACTTTGTATCGAACAGACGGCTGGCACAATAGGCTTATAATAAATATCCTCTGAAAGGAATTAGGTATTTATATGAGGAAGGGAACTGCTTTCAGGGGTTCCAGGAAAAGGAACAGGCTTAGGAAGTCATGGAGGTCAGAGTCTCAGTCTGAATGTCACTGATGTGATCTCAATGTTCTCTTCTTTGTCATGGGTATAAGACCTCCCTCCTACAGCTGTTAGAAGGATGTGAATTAGCATGTGTGTAAAATGCTGGCATTCCCTTTCTTCTGGTGGTTCATTTTTCCTTTTCCTATGTTCTGAAATGAAACATAAAGCAAACTTAATACAACCTCTACATGAGTCTAACAGCCTTTCTTTTGAATTTTCTATGTGTTAAAGAAGGAAGAATAAGAGCATTGGAATCGGATAGATGTAAAACCTATTTTCCTCTTTATAGAAGGCTCAACTAAAACAAGAGCCTAAGTAAAAGCAGTGCCTAAGACAGATCAGTTCACACACACCCCCACCCTCAGTATCTACAACCAGTGGTTTTCTGTTTTTCTGTCATTTCCACTTACAGTAATATTTGTGGATCTAACCAAAGATGGAGAGAAGTGCCTTACTAACTGCAACATTGGGGTGGTCTCAGGAGGGAGAAACTAGGGGACAAGGGAAGAGAGAAGAACAAGGCCAGGTGGGTGAGAATTTGCTGAACAGTATGACCCTTTCTTGTACGGGGTAGAATGAAATACCAGCATTGCCTGCTCACGGTCCTGCCTTTCCCCCCATGGTCTGGGTGGCCACCATGGCTGGACTTTTCAGGGTTAAGATTCAAATCTCTCCTTCACTTCCTCTGTAGAACCGTAATAAAGGCACCAGGAGGGTCTTGCTCCCTCTGGCCCAGAATAAGATGAAAAAACAAAGGAAACTTGATTATACGTCTGCACATTGAATTTTCTTTATTGGGTCTATTTTTAAAATTGTGAAGTAAGAGTTTCACCTGGACTTGAGGCATTTCATTTGGGCTTGGCTTAACTCTTTAGGGTAGACCATTGGAATGCCACTGCAGACCTGGCAGATATGTTACAAAGTGCATGTGTGTGGCGGGGGAAGAAATATTTTCAATAAAGATGGTTAACACTTCTGTTAATCATAGCTAGTGAGACAATAATATTCTCTTAAGGGCATTTTCAATTTACTTCTACAAGTATTTGTTCATGCAGGATAATAAGACCAAAGTTTTCCCTGCTGTGCTGGGTCTAATATTACAGTTAGGTAGAGTTAAATTATACAGGAACAGTTAACAAGAAGAAATACAAGGGGGATCCCCCCAAATGGAATTACTTTGTGGTGGGCAGGCCCCTTGTACAACAAGCTTCCTCCGCTACACAAGTGTCCTAGGAACCCATCTGCATCAGTGTACCAGCTGGCATTGTTGTGAGAGGCTGTGTTCATTGAGCATCAGTGAATTTCTTTCTTTCTTTTGAAAACTCTTTCAATGCACTTGCTCATTTCTTGATGGGTGATTTGCAGGTGCATCTGCCCCTACTGCAGTGTTCAGCAGCTTTTGACCCAAAAAAGGCATGCCCCCCATTCACTTGATCTCCCCTTGAGTGACTTAGTTTTTTGTTTCCCTGGATGAAAAATATCACGGAAATGATTTGCTGATGTTGAAGAAGTAAAACAAAATAAGGCAGAAGCATTGAAAGGCATCAAAACTGATGAGTTCAAAAGCTGTTTTGAGCATTGGAAAAATTGTCTTGATGTGTGTATTGCATCAAATGGAGGTGAATAAAGTCGAAACATGTAAGAATAAATACACATTCTTTATAAATAAATTCTGTTTTTGGCTTCCCCTCATAGAGTACTCAATTGGCCTTAATTAAGTAGCCTATAAGTTCCAATAAATAATCCATGGTATGGTGATAGTCAGAAAGGTCAATGACCAGCAGTGATTAGTGCAGTCAGAGAGAGGTCCTTGGAAGTGGATTTCCTACCAGGATAAACAAGCTACTCCCTACTATGTCATATGAAATTCAGTGCCTCACCACTTTTTTATATTCCTTCTGAACAGGTCCTCACACATGTCCTAATAAAGAATCTCAGTTCTTCTCATGTGCTCTATTCCCTCATTCCTATGCATCTTTGCCTATGTGCTCTTTCTGCCTGGAAGTCTCCTCTTTTCTTCACTTGTTCCTTTGATTATTCATTCATACATAATCTGGTTGATCCTTTCTTTCAAAACACATATTATATGCCACCTCCTCCAGGAAGTTTTCCCAGAGAGCTGCCCTCTTTATCCCCCAAGTGCCCCTGGACTCAGCAGAGTTCCTCTTCCATGTTACATTAGCACTCTGCTTATCTTATGTATACAGGGTGGGGCAAAACTACGTTTACAGTTGTTTGTATGGAAAATAATCAATCATTAATAACTAATAATACAAGAATAAGTGCAGTGTTTCGTGTACTCACAACTGTAAACCTACTTTTGCCCCATCCTGTATACATAAGGATGTATACAGTGAGGACAATCACTGTGTCCCTGGCCAGACTCCAAGCTCCTCAGTACAGCTCCTCTGTGTCCACTGCCCTTACAAGACTTGGCAATCATAGCCAACCCAAGACAAGTATTTTGAATGAGTGAATCAGAGAGTACCAGAAAAAGAGTCACCAACATCTCATTGCTACTTGAGCTGCACACTCCTGGGAAGAAAATTTATGTGGCAAAGAGTCCCATTTCAGGATCAGAATCCCTAATGCATATCTCATCCCTGGAAATTATGCCATTCTTGGCAGTTATGCCTACGCATCCGGAAGAAGAAACCTCTTAGCATGGCCCACAGGTGACTGCACGCCCTGGCTCTCCTGCTGGCAGCTGGCATGGCCCCACATTGCCTCCAGGAGTGAGAATGCTGAGCCTGGCTTCTTCTGGCATGAATGAAGGGCCCTGGAGATGCTAACTGAGCAAAACTTGGGGTCCATTTAGAGGCTGACCTCCCTGAGATGTGCAGCACACGCTCTGCTGGAGAATGGGTGCTGTGTTTAGTGTTCCATTTTCCCTGCAAGAGACGCAGAGATGTGAGGCCAACCAGAGAGAGGTTAAAGAGATGTGGGAGCCTTACAGCTGGGGATCATTAACAACAATCAAGACCAACATAAAAAGGCAGCAGGACTTCCCTCCCTCTTGGCCTTGGAAGCCATCTGGATAGAGGAAATTTGGTTTAAACTCTGGTAAGGGAACTTTTTAGTAGCCTGAGAATGTTTTTTAACTTCTTCATAAAAGTCTCTTGAATCCCTAAAATCTGCCCCTCAAAATCCCCTACCAGCAAATCTGAACCCCTTCCGACCACAGCAGGCAGTGACTGACATCATAAACTGTGCACTTAATATTTTTCTTAGAAATACCTGGTAGGCCCAGCGGATCTTTTCATACTTTCTGAAAGCCAGGATCCTGTTCTAATCAGAACAAGGCAGGATTCTTTGACTGCCACACCCTCTGCCTCTGATTGAAATGCAGGTAGCCTCCTGACTTTGGGGTGGCCTCATGATCGACAACAAGGCCTGACCAAATCAATCAGATTTCCCCCCCTTAGAGAACTAGAAGCAAGAGCAGAGAGAATTTGCAGTTTTTAATGGACCCTTGAGATGAAAGGTCAAAGTTATAATATAGAATTAATGCTGGGACCGCTTTTCTAACATCACACACTGAAGTTATGAGTGGCTGAGCAGTAAAGGCCTAGGAAGCAGCTGAGCAGAGGGCATAGGCCAGATGAGCAGGGAGGAGTACAGGAGAAACCTTACAGACCTTAAAGGATGGAGGGAGTAGCCCCAGTTACTACATTCTGGATTCCCAAGTCAAGGTCTAACTTGATGGTGTTTTCTCTCTTGGGACACCCTGATGTCCTTGACGACATCGTACTGGTAGAACTTCCTTTCACAATGAGCTTGAGAAGTCTCCATTCCTAGAAGTGGAAAATGCCCCAAATGTGTTCCTGTCCATCTTTACCTGACTGTGGAACTTATATTGCTTTTTCTAGATAAAAAACAATGCATTTAGATAAAAGGGATCTAAAGGTGACCAATCAGTGACAATCCTTATCTTCTCAATAACTACTGTAGCTCATAGCCTCTAGATCCCATGGACCCTGCCTCAGTTCCCTTTCTCCCACTCATCCATAGCATGCAGCAATTTGGGCCTTAATGTCCCTCTGCATTTCAGTAGTTTCTAATTATTCTAAACATGTGGCATTTCTGTTGAGAGTGCTTAAGCAATGGCCAGCAATGGGTTCCATGTTTCTGTGACACTACCCACATCACTCAGTTATTGGGCACAGTGCAGGCATCCAGAAGGTTTTTTCCTTTTAGAAAACATGGGAAGGTAATTATGCTGACTCATGTTTTCTTCTTAGATATTGGTGAGTAAAAGAAATGACCCTAGTTCCTGGTACAGTTTTCTTTTGCAACTAGTGCTATAAAACCAAGGGTGGAAACTCAGTTCCATCCCTTCTATTCATAGTTGATATTGAGAGTATCAGAGAGGCCAGTTCAATCATGGGGTCCAGAAACAGGGTCCATTCCATGGCCTTACAAAACACTGTTTTTCTTTTTCACCCAAATCAAATAACCTTACCATTTTTGACTTGATTATAAACAAAATGTATGTTTACAACACTTAAGGCCTTGGTATTATTATTCTCTCTGTCTAGAATGCTCTTCTCTTTGTGATAGTCACAGCTGGGTCCTTTATTTCATGCAGGTCTTTTTGTTTTTTTCCTTCTTCAAATATCAGCCCTCTGAGAGGTCTTCCTCGACCATCCTAAGTATTATAGCCCAGTTGTTGCTCTCAGTTGCCTGTCTCTGCTGTTAAATTCCTTCATTGCATATATCACTTGCTGATCTTATATTCTATTTTTATTTGTTTGTTCCTTGTCTCTACCACAGCTCTGTAAGCTTACAAGCTCAGGGACTTCGTTTTTTCTGGGTCATATCTTTAGTGCCTAAAATAGTGCCAAGGACATGGTACCGAAACAGATATGTGGAATGAATACATCAATGAATTGTGAAAATTTAATGACTTCATAAAAAATAAAATAGAAAGTAAATATTACCCATACTTCCACCACTCAGAGATAAATGCTGTTAACATTTTAGTAGGTAGCACTCTGGAATTTTTGAATGAAGAAAGGAAGCATGCTATTTTAATTTGATTTTTTTTTTCATTGAAATGAAAGTGGGTATATGTTCATGTTTTATCTGAAGTTCCCAACCATGGTGGTGCAGCAGGTGGAAAGTACTAAAATCCACATTCAAAAGCCTTAGCCTGGATCAACTCAATCAGACAATTCAGAGCTAGAGACAGTATTCCTAGCTTTGGAAGTGATTTGGATGCACAGCTGGGTTTGTAAATTACTGGTCTACATAGTTACTTTAATTGCATGGAATGAAAAGTTGTTTTTTTCTCTCTCTCTTTTTAGCAAAGCTGGACCCTATAGGAAACTTAACCTGTGATCAATGTACTGATCATTAATTTGGGTTCATAGTATGGTGATATTAATAAATACTTTTAGAACACTTACTATTATTTTATGGTATTTAAAGGTGATATATATTTCTTTAATTATCATAGGAACTTTAAGTTTGGCACATTACTATCACTATTTTACAGATGAAAAAACTGAGGGAAAAAAGGTTGACTAAACCACCAATGTGAAGTTCACACGGTCACACAGTTAACAAGAAACAAAGCTGAGATTTGAAACAAAGGAATATTGTTTCACAGTCTGTCTCCTCTGATGGTTTGCAACCCTCCCAT
The DNA here is from genome assembly GCA_004026585.1 of Noctilio leporinus. Taxonomy (NCBI): domain Eukaryota; kingdom Metazoa; phylum Chordata; class Mammalia; order Chiroptera; family Noctilionidae; genus Noctilio; species Noctilio leporinus. The sequence goes on along the minus strand of PVIW01001400.1, from coordinate 197,795 downwards.
GGAACTTAATATATCCATAATTTAGTTATTCACAGTGATTTAACTTTTCATTATGAAGGTAACTTTTTACTTAGGAAGGCAGAATGATGTAGTGGAAAGATTATCATTTTTGGAGACATTTGGTTATTATCTGCTTCATGGTTGGCTGACCTTGGGCAAACTGTTTAATTTCTCGAGTTTAGCCAGTATCTGAAAAAAGGGAACAGAAATACCAACTGATCATTCGTAGAGAGAACGTGCATACTATATCAATTGCGGTGCCTGACGCAGGTAGGTCTTGACTACATAACTTTAGTGTCATCACTTCACTTGATCCTTGAAGACATACCAGGAAGGACACACAAGAGGCTTTAAAACTGAACTGTGCTGGGCTCCGTGTGTAATATTTTGCCTACACTGTCTCCTTCCAATAAGCAGAGTAACTGCAGAGGCCTGATTTTGCTTTGACACATAATTCAGCGGGTGAATCCTCTATTGCATTATGGAACAAATGTCTAAAGTCCTTTTCCCCCCTTCTCTCTGTAAGTTATAGAGAAAAAGGCACACAGGGATAGAATGGAGGTAGGAAGATAGGTGGCATATCTGCCTTTTCTGGTTGTCTTTATTCTGTTTTACTAGTGAGTGATTTAATTTTACTTGCAGAATAACAGAGATGTTAATTGTCATGTCAGAGCTTTTACATGACAAGATACAGTTAGTTATTGAATAGATAAGGACAATTTCAATGCAGTACAGTTATGGTTGAGGTAGCACAAGTGAACAGTGACATTTTTTATTTAACTCCCTATTACACTAAAAAATCAAGTCCTCCTGCCTTTTCTTAAGAAATTATCAGCCATCAGTCTTTTGAACTGTGAGGTTCATGAGTTAAATGTCTGAACAATCAAATTATAAAGTGTTCCCTGCAGAAGAGGTTGCCAACTGAGTCTGCTCTTGCTAAGGATGCTCAAAGTCTGAGGAGTGAAGGGAAGGAAAGAAAAGTGAGTGGGCACAAAGTTGGAAGGAAAGATTGGAATGGAAACTTTTGTCTGAGTGGGAAAGGCGATGGGGAGGGTGAGACAAGAATTGGAAGACTGTAAGGCTGTGACAGTGTGTGAAATGGTAGTTTTGTTTTTCTCGGAGATGTCAGAGCTTACGACACTTCTAGACATGGTCAGAGTCTTGTAAAGTTTAGTCACATGTCTTTAAAAGTTTTTCTTCACTGTTCTTTATTTCATTACCCCTCAATATGCTCCATTGGGTTTTTGGTCATTGAACCAGTTCAGCTCTCAAAAGAACCAACATTAACCTAAATTCATGTGTTGTCTTCCTTTTCTTTTTGTGGCCCCTCAGCACATTTTGACACTGTATTACTGTCCCCTAAATGAATAAACGTGGTCTTTTTATTAGCTCACTCTTTCCTCCCTAATCTTTTTTTTTTTAAGATCTTATTTATTATTTTTAGAGAGAGGGGAAGGGAGGAAGGGAGAGAGACATCAATCCATGGTTGCCTTTCACTTGCCTCCAGCTATGAACCTGGCTGGAGACCTGGTTTACAACCTGGTTATGTGCCCTGGCTGGGAATCGAACCAGCGACTTTCGGGTTCGCAGGCCAGCACCTTATTCACTGTGCCACCAGCCAGGTCTTTTCTCCCTAAACTTTACATGTTTGAGTTTCAAAGCTTCATTCTTGTCCTTCTTTGTTTGGCAGGCTATGTTTCTCCTCTAGGGCATCTTATGTATGCCCATGGCTTTAAGTACCCATGTTCTGCATTACAGAATCACTATATGATGACCTGTAATTGTTTATCTCTAGCACAGAGGTTCCTCCAGACTCATGTGAGATGCTTCCCCACCCCAGTCCCCTGTTTCATGGCCAAACTCAGTGCCTTAAAACCTGAACTCATCATCCATCCCACCCCAGCTGAAATCTTTCATTATCCTCTATGGTAACCTTGCACTGTGTGTCTCATCCCCCATCCCCAAATATTCATCATGTTCTATGGTCTTAACTCCTAAATTTCTCTTGGCTATGATCATTTTATCAACTACAATGTCTTTATGAAGCCACTGTGATCTCTTTCTCTTGACTTCATGATCTCTTCATTGATAGTCCCACATACCTTTATAACTCTAATAACTTTATAATCCATCTATTTTTTTTCTTAAGCCCCAAATGATGGGGAATTTCCCTCTCCGATCAACTTGAATGTCTTTATGGCTCACTAGAGTTCAAGATCTGATAGTGCCCATGTTCCTTCCTGGCTGAAATCATTCACATGTTTTACCCTGGATACCTCTAGCCCCCTTCACATCCTACATAATTAATTGCTGCTTTTCCAGGTCCCTCTGCTATGCTCCTCTATTATATTCTACCATCCTGCTTTATTCAACACTTATCACCAAGTATGTAACTAAATAAATAGTTCACACATTTTTGACTAGCAATTTTATACAATAGCTAATGCAACTGCAAGCATGAGTTAACTTGTTATCAGTCAACAACGTTTGAGCTTGAAAATGCAAGGCGTTTTGTGACCGGTCAACAATGTGTTAAGTGAAGAAATAGCCATAATATTTTTACCATCCCAACGGGATGGTAATATCCATGAAGGTGGCAGTCCTTTATGTATTGTTCTCTGATTTCATCTGATGCTTAGTACAGTTACACTGAGTACAGTTACAAGGCACTCAGTAAATATTGGTTGAAAGAATGAAACAGAAAATAGAGAGGGAACTCCTTTGGGGATGTAGATAATTTAGCAAAGAATCTGGGCAAGGAACTGTTCCATTACTAAATCTGGGAAGGATAGTTTAAAGTATTTTGTCTAAACTTGTACATTTCTATTTTTCTTTGAATTTTTTTTCTACTTGGTAAGATAGGTGAGATGAGAGGATACTTTTTCTGCTAAGAAACCTCAATCATAAAAGGGCAGTCTTGCTATATTTATGCTAAATATGCTATGTTTATGCCCAGTTGCATAAGTATTCTTTGCTTCCAAAGAAGTCTCTCTTAGTTTTTCTTTTCTCTGTTAAGAAAAAGTGAGAAAGTTGAAAGATAATATAGTTCTGATGGCTGACGCCTGTTTCTGATCTAAACCCAGATGCATTTGATTTAATGATATATTGAAGATGGTTGAAGGGTATAAAGTTCTGTACTGGTGTCAGTGTGGGCACACCTAAGTAATTAGTGAGGAGTGTAAATACTTTCTTTAAGTAAACGACTGGCTCTTTACACTTGGAGATGTCATCTTATCCTTCTTTGGTTAAAAAAGAAATGATGACCGTTGTGACCAAGGGCTTTTACTTGCTTCCTAGGCAGCGTTGATACTGGAGACCATTGCAAGAAGGGAAAAAGGAGGTAAAACCCTGACCCGTAACAAAACTGTCACAAAATTACATTTCCATGTATCTTGACAGGGAGAAAAAGAAAGCACAGTGGTATTCATTTCCAACATCGATTTTTCAACAGCTCAGTGCAGGTGGCAAATGAATAGTATTATGCAAGTATTTTATAAAACATCTCCACTAATTATCACTGAATATCTTTTGTGTGGGACAATATTTGGGGGATTGGCAACTGAGAAATGGTTCTATGTGGACAGTTGCCAGGATGGAGACTTATTGGAAGACTGTCCAAGAGGTTAGAAAGGACAGGAAGATGTTTCTGTGCAAAAAAGCGGGAGGGGAAGGTGGTTTGAAGAGATTAGTGAGAGTGAAAGGATGTGGAGTAGACGCTGCAGGTCCACGGAGGATTGAAAACCAGAGGGGGAATTTTGGGTTGGATGTACAGATGAGAGGAATTGATTGAGGCTGGATGGAGGAGTGGGATGGAGTATTTCAGAATTATAAATGTGAGGAAATGCACAGGGCCATTGTCCACAGGCGCTGACGCACTGGCCTGAGGAAAGGAATGAGCTCATCATGGCCTAGGACTGCGGAGGTGTGGGGCATTGCATCAGCCTCTGATGAGGTCCTTCTTTCCTCCTCTCCTTCTGTGCCGCTAGCAAGATTTCTCTTAACAGTGCTTTATATCTTCCAACACCTGACCTGCTGTTGTTCCCATTTTTAATTTTTATTTTTAAATCATACAAAGGAAAATTGGTCTGATGTCTTAAAAGAGACCCCTAAGTTATAAGTCATATATCTCTCTCTATCTCTAGATTGGTATCAATATAGATTTATGAATGTTTAAATTTATTCACTCAAATGTATATTTTATGCTTATGTCTCTAAATATTTGAAAGTTTTCATATTAGAGAAGGTTTATGTGATGCTGAGGGGTGACTCTAGAAACAATGATGACAAGTACATGTTGACTTAAAATAAGGAAAAACTGTCCAAAGTCTGGACTATGGCTTGAAGGAGTGCTGAATTCCTCCTAGTTAGAAGTGTTCAGAGCTGGGCAAGGACCATTTGGCGGGAATGTGGTAGTTAAAAGTGAGAGTTAGAAACTCTGGAGTAAGTAGGTTATGCTTGTTCACTCATGGTCCAGAGATAGGCCCTGATCTCCAGAGAGATTTTGTTGGTCACCTATGGCTTTTATAATTTTTTAACTAGTTGCCCACTCTTAAAAACTGGAAGAAGTCACAAGATCCAGATTTCCAGCTTTTCTTTAAAAAAAAAAAAAACTAGATGCCCTGACAATGGAGTACTAACTTTTATAAATGACAAGTCTGCAAAAGGAGAGTTGCTAGTGTCCCTTTCAGATGACACAGAGAATCTCCTATTTGTCACAGAAAACATAGTTCCCCTGTCGTTATTTCCTGTGCTGTGTGAGCCTTGGTATTATTTCACCTGGCTTATATGTATTCCTACCCCGAGAGTGGCCACATCTATGAAACTTCAACATTATCTTTTTCATTCTAGATATTGTATATTTTGAGTGAGAAGACCCAGGGAGGGAGAGGAGTTTATGCTGAGTAGAAACCACAAAGGTTCTATAATGATTTTAAATTAGTTAAAGCAAAGATATTTCATATTTTTAGTCACACATCTGATTGGATCAATCCACTTTATTGCTTATAAAAATGACTATTTTGTATTGTACTATTATTTCATTATGAGTAATTACATGCTTTTCTTTTTAATACATGATACTTGAAACTGTAAGACAACAGTGAATTTCTATCATAAATTGTATAAATCTTCCAGGAACATTTTATTTTATTTACTTATTAAAAAATATTTTTCAGTGTTCTTTTCTTTTTTTTTAAGATTTTATTTATTATTTCCAGAGAGAGAGGAAGGGAGAGAGGCAGAGAGGGAGAGAAACATCACTGTATGGTTGCCTTTCACCTCCAGCTATGGACCTGGCTGGAGACCTGGCTTGCAACCTTGTTCTGTGCCCTGGCTGGGGATTGAACCAGTGACCTTTGGGTTTGCAGGCTGGCACCATTCCACTGAGCCACCAGCCAGGACTTGCATATCACCTTTTTATTTTAAGAAATAATCCTGTAAGGTTCTTCTGTAATTGCACTATATGTAGTCAGTAAATGTCATAAAGACTTACATACAATGTAGACAAATATTTTGATCTGATGGCATTTCTCCATTAAAAAAAGAGAAAAGCAAAAGATTTTTTAAAATCACATTTTTAAAGACAAAGTATAATTTACATATCATTTATAAACAAGCCTTGAAAAAGCCGTAAGATATATGTAGCAGAGAGTTGAGGAAATGTGGTCAATATTAAGATTTCCACAATTGACTCAAGTGGGTGAAATTGATTTTTTTTCAACCTATAACCCATTATGTGTATGCATTTAACCTAACCAAACTCACGTGGTGGCATTTGCATTCTGTGAGGCTTGGGTTTTCCGTCTGTTGTCTAGTAAATGCTAAGAATAGGGAACTGGAGCTCTTCTTAGACAGTGACTATGAGATCCATAAAGACAATTCTATTTATTTATTTTAAAAGATTTTATTTATTATTTTTCAGAGACAGGGGAAAGGAAAGAGGAAGAGGGGAAGAAAAATATCAATGTATGGTTGCCTTTCACCTGCCTCCAGGTGGGGATCTGGCTGGAGACCTGGCTTGCAACCTGGTTATGTGCCCTGACTGGGAATTGAACCAGCGACCTTTGGGTTCACAGACTGGCACCTTATCCACTATGCCACCAGCCAGGACCATAAAGACACTTTTAAATAGTGAAAGAAAAATCTTTTTCCTATTTTTAAAACTCAGACTAACTTGTTGTCTGTAAATGAGGACATGTAATGCATTTTAGAGTTGTTTCTCTAATTTTTTATGATGGCTGATGGGAAGTGTGTCCTTTACTGGATCGGAGAAGGTGAAACGGAGTTCCACAACCTCTATATTTGTCATGGATAACAGTGGATAGTATGTTGACTTTCCTTTTCCATTCATATTAATGCCATTTTCTTGCTTTCTAGTTTTCCTACTTGGGATAACTCTTGTTTGAGGACTAGTCGTTATTGGGGCAGCAGCAGAATGCTGCTTATTATAGTCATTCCTTTTTCCATAGCTCCCCGGTGGTGTCTCAATGGTTGCAGAAGGGCAAAGTGAATACTTTCAAGAACTCCTTTTCCCTGGTGTAATGCACGTCATAGAGTCACAGGTAGCTGGAGCTGTAGGGACTCTCTATACGTATCTAGTTGGGCATTCACAAACTGGAGCTCCACCAACCCTCACTTCAGCATCATGTAGTTTGACTGACAGCAGTTTTTGCTTGTTTGTTTTTGGTCTGAATCTCTTTAAATGAGGCATTGCTACAGATGACAATGTTTCCTCATTTCTCAAAACTACCTGCTTGACAGCATAAATGCTACCTACCTACCCTATGGAGGTATTTATAACATTTAAGTTATTGAGTTAAATCATGTAAAATTTCCATTTGCTTTTGATTTAAAGATGCTTGAATGTTAGAAACCTCATATAGTTCAGTCTTCTTATCATTAAGCATATCTATGAATGAATAATTTATTCCACTTCTTTCCCAAGAGCAGGATTGGGGAGATAGGAAGATGCAACTGAAACAAAGTGAACACCAGTTTCTAAGAGGAAAAGAAGGGGTGCTGCTGAAGAAAATATATGAGCACAGATGGAGAGAGGGAGAGACAGAGACAGAGAGAGGGATACACAGACAGACAGAGACAGAGAAGGAAGGAGAAACAGACACAGAGAGTCAGAGAGACAGACAGACAGACAGAGGCAGAGAGAGAGGGACAGAGACACAGATAGAGATGAAGAAAGAGGGACACAGAGAAATGGAGAGAGACAGACAGGCAGAGGGAAGGAGAGACAGACAGACAGAAGCAGACAGAGCGAGAGAGAGAAAGAAGAGAAAGAGAGAGACAGGTACACAGAGAGGGAGTGAGAAAGAGAGAGAAAGAAAGAAAGGAAACTGAGCCAACAATTCATGGGAGTTGAGCTGAGTTATCCTGAAATGCTGTTGTCTTTGTGGATGCACTACTTGTTTTCTGTGGATTAATTGTTATCAGAATCAATATGCTCTAAGTGATGTAAGTGAATTTTAACATTCTTTCATTTAACAGATTCCTTGTGTGACCCATATTTAATGATCAGCCTAAAATTGGAAATGGATATTTATTGCAGGCCTCTAAGTTATGAGTTCATTTTGTAATTGAGTTGGGACAAAGATATGATTATAGTTTGTTCATTAGATGCACTATGGTTTAAAAATGCCTTTGAAATGCATGCATGCAGATGAAACTGCATCTGTGTGTCTAAGGGGAAAAAATTCTGTCTTTTTTATTCCAGAGTATTGGAAAAATGGGCTCTGAGATTGATTTTGGCAGTTAATAAAAGTAAAGAGTTACAATATTGTATTGTACTCTAAAAATTAGAGAGAAGAGAGACGCTCAATTGCAAGTGGCTGGTTTTTCAGTTTTATATTTCTATGCTTATTATGAGAGCAATAGGAATTATTTTCTGATTTTTCTAGTTCTAAACATGCCAGGAAGACAACAGCCCTAACCTAGTACACTAGTGTTAATGATAATTATATTCTCAATAATAAAAAATGTATGACTTCCTCAAGAGTTTATATAACCTTAAAGCTACATTGCCTCCTTAGATTCTTTTTTTAAATTTAATTTATTGTTGCTGTATTACACCCATCCCCTTTTTACTCCTCTCTGTCCCCTTCCCCACCTACCCACTCCCCCCAAAGTCAATCCCAGTTGTTGTCCATGTCCATGGTTCTTCCCTACTAGTTCCTTGACTAAATTGCTCCCCTTCTTTGTCTTCTCCTCTCCCCTTTCCCCTCCCCCTTGCCCACTGAAGGTCTGTTCATTGTATTCATGTATCTGGTTCTATTTTGCTTATTTGTTTGTTTTCTTCATTATTGTCCTGTAATGGGTGAGATCATATGGTGTTTGTGTTTCACTGACTGGCTTATTTCACTAAGCATAATACTTTCCAGTTCCATCCATGTTGTTGTGAAGGGTAGGAGGTCTTTCTTTCTGCTGTATAGAATTCCATTGTGTAAATGTACCAAAGTTTTTTGATCCAATCATCCATTGATGGGCACTTAGGCTGTTTCCAGCACTTGGCTATTGTAAATAGCACTGCTATGATTCTAATGACAACCCACAAAATGAGCATTAATATTATTCCCATTTCTCAGATGGGGAAAATGGGGGAAAATGGGGAAAGGGAAAGAAGCCTGCCATGGCTGGGATTGGAGTCTGAATTCTTTTTCTCTAATTCTCATGTATTGTTCCCCATTCACTGAAGGAGAGAGGAAAGAGCAAAGAGTCCCTGCACTCGGACTCTTCAGAGCAGTGACCAGGTCGGACACCAACAGAGATACTTCTGAAAAACTTCAGAGGTGGAGGGGTACTCGGGTTCTGACTAACAGAGGCCTCTGCATCCACCTACATACCCGAATCTGCTGAAATGGAGAAGCTACTGTACCTGCCTTCATGGCCAATCAGAACTTATATTGTCATGCTATCCTTCTGCTTAAAAGGGTCATGGCTCTATGCCTTTCCTTATCTAGGGAAATATCACATTATTAACCAGGGGCACTGAGGGATGTATATGAGAACTAGTGGCACAAATGTAGACAGATGATATTTCCCAGTGGTCTGCTGGAGAGAGCCTATTTGAATGTATTGCAGAATTTCAAGGCACATTAACAGAGAGAAATGCCATTCACTGTATCCCTTCTGTCCATGAGGGAGTAAAGTGTGTAGGGAGAGAAGTTCAATTTCTATTTCCCTGTAGCCATAAAATGTTGTTTTTTTTTTTTTCATTTTGATAAGGACTGTCTGTCTTTGCAATTGAGACAATTGAGTTAGAATTATTGAAATAATTGTACTCACTGGGCAATTATATGAAGATCGCTCATTTCAAAACAGATCTTCTGGTGTTTATCTCAAAAAGAATTTTCAATCACCCTGTCACTCGAAAGGAGGGCTGCTCCATGACTGGGGATAGGCTGGTAAGTGCAAGTGAAAATCTGCTTTTTTGTATAACATGTTCATCACTTGCAGAAAGAGTAAAAGAGCTGAGAGGAGTTGTATTAGGGAAAGAATTATGGAAGATAGCTTTCTAAATGATTTTATAATGAAGCTACACTAATTACATAAAGGAGATATGTTTACAATACCAATGAATAATAAAAGTCTTTATTAGATGCTACAATCATGTTATCAGTTTTATAAATATTTCCACCAGCATTTAATTTGGATGGCAACATGAAAGACGAACTGCAGTACATTTTAATTATATATATAAAATAGTCACTTAAAAAATCCAGGCTTGGATATATTACATGTCCTTCCTAGGTCATCTGTTGGTTTCCAATGAGCAAGAAATGCATATAATAGACCATATAAAGAAAAATGCACCCCAAGGAAACTTATTGGGGCATAGAGCTTTTAAGCACATCACACTTTTCTTTTTTTTTTTTTTTCCTGGAGTCATAGTTGAATTTTGGTCCAAGTGAGGAGAGCACTTGTTAAAAAAAGAACTGCCAGAAGGTCCTCTGTCTATAGCTGTCTTTTTTCTGGACCCATGGTAACAATGAAACGACCTTGCTTAAATGCATTCAAATTTGGGCACTGAGGTACAGTATAAGTGGCCCATTTTGTGTATCACAAACCAATATTTTTTGGAAGTTCTCAGAAGTTCTCAGCGTTGTAAGTGCAATTCAGACTGCACAGAGAGAGACTGGACCCTCAAGAAAGTTGCAATGTAAAGGCAATCTGTCCTTCAGTGGTGAAAGGGTTGCTGGGCAGAGTGACCGTGACTCCTCTACAGAGTGACATTGTCTCTCACCTTGATGGTTGGCAACGAGAAATCCTGCCCTTAACTATTAGCTTTAGAGAACAATTTGGGGAAGAGGAAAGTCTTCAGAATACTTTTCTAATTAAGTAGATCCATTTAACTTTTCAAAGGCCAGACTTTGTTTCTTCAGTTGTCTTCATGCGGAAGACCTGTGCTTGCATTCAGAAAGGTGACAGTTTATCAGCTTCTGCCACAGACACTAACCACCGTAAAGCGAAACCTAGGAATTTCAGCCCAAAGTATTGCAACAAGAGGTAACCCAGGGAGAGACAATCTGGACTTTTTCCTGTCCTGTTGGATGTAAATGCTCTATAGCATTTCAGGCCTTGGAGGACCTGACAAGGTGAGGAGACACAATTTGTCATTTTTGTCTCTCATGGAGTCCTGATGTTTCTCTCCAAGGTCTCAGTTTCTTATTATTTCCATGGCTCCCTGGGCTGTAATACCTCTGAGCCCCGATCATGCTTGTACAAGTTCAAGGAGTGCCTGTCTCATTTTACAGTGGAGCTTCTGAGTGACAGCTTGTTTAAGAATGTTGCTCGTGGCCAGAGAACAAAAAAATACCCAGGCAAAATTTGCAATCTTTGTTGCATTTTAATTGCCATAATACAATATAAAGAAAAGCTAGTTTTGAAACTATTTTCTAAATTTCTATGATCTTAAAAAATATTTCCAATTATAAGAAGGATCATTTGCCAGAGACTAACTGACACACACACGATAATCTGATGTTCATCACAAAAAAACCTTTAGTATCCTGTTATTAGTCTCTGATATGGCAACTTATCAACTATAACTCTTACATTGTACAGACCATGGATGATAGATTCTGATGTTGTATTTAGTGAAGGGGCCAGTAACAAGAAAGTCTTAGAATTGCTTTATACATTTCATAAATCAACTAATAATTATTTAATAGTTTCTTTTTAAAGCTTTGTCATAGTTTCAGACTATTCCTTCCCTGGATATTAAAATACATAGCTTTTTTTACTAAAAAGTGAAAGTATAAGTGCAAGCACAGATGAAGCTATGCCATTTTGTATGTGTGTGTATTCAATTGTGAGCTTTGGTTCTTGAATATAAGTTAGAACAGCTAAATATTAAGGTAGTTTCTCTGCTCTATATACTTATCCAATGATAGAAACCACTGCACTCATTTCGTGGAGATGTGTTTGTTTAACTACTGGAGGTTATCCCAGTGGCAAGTTCATCCTTATTTGATAATAATGAAACATAAGTTTTATGTGTTTGCTTGAGTAAGATTGCCATCTGGTAAATAATATGTTTTGTGAGTGTTTATAACAATCATGGTTTAAGCCAAAATTGACTTATCATGATTGCTGCAAATAACACTTGAGTGTCCTAACTGGTTTGCTTTTTTTCTTTGTTAAATTGAGAAAATGTATTTTATGAAGCTTCCTGCATTTATTTTTAAAGTATTTTGTGGATTTTAAAGCTTGAGTTTTGAAAAGCAATAATTACAGCTGATTACTATCTCCATACAGTACTTCTGCTCTGAAGTAGGGGAAAAAAAAAGATTGTTTATATAGCCTCATAAGTATTGTTTTATATATATATTTGGTTCGCCTTCAACAAGTTAGAAGTTTATTCCTTTGTGAATTGAAGAACCCTAAACATTTTCACCTTGGTAGAATAGCATATTAAGGAAGCGTGGCTAACATCAGCTAGGAGTGCCTGAGTGCATTATTTCTTAGATGGCAATAGCATTAGAAGCAATTGTGGGAATGGTCTCTAACCCATTATCTTGTTAAAAAGGAGAAACTTAAGATAAAAATTTTTTTCCCTCAGACTAAGTAAAGCTGAGAGTGTCTTTTCTCCATGTCACATGTAAAACAGCTTCTCTAATTGCCACAGGATTAATTTTCAACATATCAGTTCAATTTGAAGACTTCAAGTGAGATTCAATGACTTGTTCTTAAAAATGTCAATTAAAATCTTTAACTAGTTGCTTTGCATGTAAAAAGGAACAGAAAGAAATACGTCTGTAGACTAGAAATTTGAGATGGGTCCAAAATGAGGATCTATCATTGGTTATTGATTTTTTTGGTTAGGAGGACAGAAGTTTGATTCTTGATGCCAATCAATTATTTGCATTCTCTTCACTTGGCTATAGTTGACTTTCTTGCTTTTGGATGTTGTGACCTGAAAGGAAACAGGATGGGTTGAGCATACTGTATAACTGAATCAACACAAAATGATATTCTGCCCTTTAAAATGTTCTTTTTATTTTTTTCTTATATTTTGGAAGAGTCTACATCATATCTTAATTTAAATGGTCTTCATTTATATATCCAGCATATGTAGATACATTCCTTAATTCCATCTTCATCTCCCCTTTTAATTCACATTCTTGCTGTTCATTTTCTCTTACAGGTTCAACTTCCACATGTATGTGGAATGTATAACTCCAAATATAGTACATTGTTGCCCCTCAGCCTTAAATCTCTAGCCATACACATAGCAGTACTCCCAATGGATCAATGACTCCTTAAACAATTGTTAAGAGTTCATTTTCATCCCTCTTCTCTTCTACCTTTGCTTTTCCTGCTTCATGTATACCCAGAATTATGGATATACTGCCCCTAGATTTGGACTCCAAAATCCACGTTTCTAGTATGAAGAGACTACCTTCCTACAGAAAATCTGTTCCTCCTCTTGGGTTGTTTATTTCAGAGAAGGGGATTGCCTCCCCTTAGAACATAATTGTCATTCCAGATTCCTTCCATCACCTGATCCTCCATAATTGTTAGGTAACCTTGACCTGCTCTTAAGTAACGCTCAAATCTATTTCCTCTCAAGTCCTACCACTTCTGCCTTAAATCCAGCCTTCATAATATCCTGCTTGGATTGGATACTGTAGATACTTCATAACCAGTCTCATTTTGCCATATAGCCTTTTCAGTGCCATCTTACAAATCCCTGCCAAAATGATCATTGAAAATGCAAGTCTAAATCTCTATCTAATATCCATGACATTCTTGTTACTTTTCTGTCCCTGGAGATAAACACAATGATTGGCAGATATTAATAATGGTATTCACCTCATGGTATTCTTTTAAGGATTAAATTTGATTATTCATGTAAAACATAAACATTAGGCATTAGTTACCATTAGTGTCATTATGGTTGTAATAGTAATTATCACAAAAGGGTTGAATAGTATCTGTAGAGGAGCTGGTCATTTTCAGGATGAGGTTCAAGTCCCTTCTATAGCACAAAAGAACCACTGTGGCCTGGCTCTGGCAGCACTCCAATATCATTTCGTAAACCACCTGGGCTCCATGATTTCTGAACCCCCAGCACTCTTTCATCTTTGCACATGTCATTTCCTCTGCATGAAATGCTCTCACTTGCTTCTCTGCTTTGCTTGTAGTTACTCATCCTTAAAGTTTCCACCTTGGTGGGCCCTTTCTCTTGCGCTGGGTTAGGTATCTGTCCTCCATGCCTTAGGACATCCTGGCCATAGCCCAAACATAATAGTTATTACATTGATACAATAATTTTGCATATTTGCCTGTTTTACCTGCTTATGAACTTCTTACTCATAGTGCCTTTTCACCCACATCATCCCATCACCTGGGATAGTGGCTGGCATTAAGCAGCTTCAGCCAATCAACATTTTTCCACTATAAAGCTTTAGTTGTTACTCTTTGTTCTACTATGAACTTCCTTCTCTTATATTGACTTCATTTGAATGTCATTTTCAGGATGAAGCCTTTTATGACCTCTTTGAACAACCTTTCCCATTGAATAGCATGCGACTAATGTAGCATGTGAAGAAGTTCCAGCTTTGAGTAGGGCAGAGCTGCCTTCTAGCTGTGGATGACCCCAGCCTTTTGTGCCTTGATTTCTTGCCTATATAGTGTGATGTTAATACCTTCTTACATAACCCATCGTTGGTGGAGAAATAGGAGGAAATGTGTACAAAAAGCCTGGCACTCTTATTGGTTGTTAATATTTCTACCCTGACCACAGGGTTCAAATCAGATGATTTTCATCTTTGGTGGAGTGATAATTACCTGATTTAGAGATGAGAAAAATAAAATTCAGCCAGGATGATTTTCTCCAGGAATAAATCCACACGTTAGGAAAAATTAGAAAATCCTTATAGGACATAATTATTTTTGAGATCTTTTGTCTCTAACCCTCTTTAGGATCTTGCCAGAAGCAATATAAATGTCTTCTTTATCTGATTTCACAATTTAAGAAACTGATGTTCATTGAAATCAAGGCATTATCATTAAGCATCAAGATTTTTTAAAACTATTGATATTATCTGACTCAACAATTTATTTAGCAATCATCCTAAATAAATTAAATCACAGGTGCACACAAAGATATATATATATATATATATATATATATATATATATATATATATGTATTTGGATATTTACCATGGGCTTAGAAATTAGGAGAAAAACACCCTGATTTTCCAAACACAATGTATTATTTAAGTTTAATATGTCACCTTCAAAAAAGTAAAGACTTGAATTCTTGTTCATTAATACTCATCCCCTAATGTTTTGCTTTTAAAAGTTTGAAGGGTTCCTTCATTGGTATATTTGAAAACTAAAGGTCAAAACTGCAATACATTATTTCCTGTATCTGGTGTATTCAATTCTTTCTATCCTTTGATATGTAACAATCTTATTTTTTTTTTCCAGAAGTATATAAGGACTTCTGCTAATTCCTGTGTTGGAAATTTTAGGCAAATTCAAACCAGAAGTGTGACTTTCAGCACAAGAACAGCCATTATCAGAAAGAGCCACTAGTAGTGTTCCGAAACAAACCTATCATTTCTGTAAAGCCAAACAGTTTACTTAGCCAATGAGGATATAAATATTTGCATATCTGATAGACTAATGCCAGCTCTAGATTTAACACACAGCACACAGCTGCTGCAGACTGATGATTTTACTGCTGCAAACTCAAACATTAACTAAATCAAATGATAGATTATTTTTCACTTCTGTTGGTAGAAGTTTTACAAAGTGGTTTGAATACCTTATATAAAAGGCATTCATATTCTTCAAGGCAAATGTAATTGTTTATAAAAACTGCCCCAAATAAAGGTGTAAAAAAATGTTTGATGTTAGAGGAAAATCCACATGAAAAGACGGTATTAGACAAATGATACAATGCAGTAAACTGAGTGTTCAAGCCACCTAGTTTTCTATTACATAAAAATAAATTCTTTCTATTCACTCCAAAAGGCTTTTCAGCTTTTACTATAAGAAAATGTTAACTTTTCTTATTTCTTTCATTTTTCTATAGATGCAATACATCTGAAATGAGTTAAACTCTTTGGTCTATAGCTAATTGATTGATCTTTATGTTACAGCAGATTTTAGAAACTGATTTTTCAACTTTTTAAAAAGATTTTACTTATTATTTTTTAAGAGAGGGGAAGGGAGAGAGGCAGAGACAGATAGAGATGTCAATGTATGGTTGCCTTTCACCTGCCTCCAGCTATGGACCTGGCTGGAGACCTGGCTTGCAACCTTGTTATGTGCCCTGGCTGGGAATTGAACCAGCGACCTTTGGGTTTGCAGACCAGCGCTCCATCCACTGTGCCACCAGCCAGGGTGATTTTTCAACTTTTTATAATGATTGATTTGACATAGGTCTATAAAGAAATCCTTCCTTTTGCCTGCTTGGTAATACAACTACTCACACACACACATAGTACCCTAAGAAAGCTCAAGGTGAGGTCGTCCCCCCAAAGCTCTGGAAGTGGGGCACTCAGGCAGGTGTGCTATCCTTGGGTACTGGAGCAGTGTGATTAAAAAGCAATTTAGCCCTGGCTGGTGTGGCCCAGTGGATTGAGTGCTGGCCTGGAAACCAAAGGGTTGCCAGTTCGGTTCCCAGTCAGGGCACATGCCTGGGTTGCAGGCCAGGTACCCATTTGGGGGCATGCAAGAAGCAACCACACACTTATGTTTCTATCACTCTGTTTCTCCCTCTCTTCCCCTCTCCCTGATAATAAATACACAAAATCTTTTTAAAAACGAAAGCAAGTTATACCATGTCTTCTGTACACTAATAACTATTCCACGTGAAAGCTGTCCAGAAATAATTGTACTTTGGTGAAAAGTAGGGTCAATTTTACATTTTCAAAAACTGAATGCAACAGTACATATAACAATAGTGAACATTTGGTGAATCCAATGCAAGGCATATCTGCTTTGTTGGCAAGCTTAAGAGTTAGAAAGCCCAAGTTTTGCCTCGTTGATCTTGGGCACCACTTAATTCTTCGTAAATTATTTGCCTTTTTTAAAATGTTGGGGAATTATTGTTTCCTACTTCTGAGGATGTTGTTTAAGGAAGTATTAGTATCTCAGAAAATACAGTTAACCCTTTCTGAAAAGGCTATTAAATAAATCTAGTATATTGTTAATAGCATGAATGTAAACCACTTGATTTTAGCTTTCAGAAAGGAAAGAAAATTTAGATTTAAATTTACTCCTTACAGTAGAATGCCAGCCTTTATTAGAACCAAAAATAAAGGTCACATGGACTTAACGTAAGGTTGTTATCAGACAGGGTGAGCAGGGGATTTTAATCTTGCCTCTGACTACTTACTGGGTATGTCTCCCTCAGAAAGTCTTTAAAGTCTTTGTGTCCCAAGTTCCTGTTCTGTAAAATTTAGGCTTTGGGCAGATTATATTGAGACCCAGTTTTAAAATTGCACCTGTAGTGTAAATCATAATTTATCTCCTTTTGTGAATATTATAATGCTAGAAATTTGCTCTAACTGCAAACTACCCTTTAGAGAAGCCTGTGTGTTCATTAGAGTGAGTGGGTGGGTGGGTAGGGCCAATAACATTATAGTCAGGCAAAACTCTGTAAAACCTACTGGTGGAAATGTCAAACAAAACAAAACAACATTTTTTGATGAGCACTAATGATTAAAAACACTGACAATGTAAAAAACAAAAACTTGATTTAACAGAAACTACCCCCTCCAAAAAAAGGGGGATCTGAATGGGAGCTCCCTAAGATATGAAGGAATTGAAACTCTCATACAAAAACTGGGGCTTTCAGTGAAGTTAAACTTAGACTTTATGACCCAGCACCCCGCCCCCCACCTAGATATTTACCCAAGAGAAATTAAAAACTACATCTACAAAAAAGAAAAAAGAATACTTGTATAGGAAAGTTTATACCAGCTCTATTCATAATAACCTCAAATAGAAGCAATGCAAATGTCCACAAATAGGAAACAGGGTAATTGTACTATATTCATATAATGAAATACTAATCAACAATATAAAGACATACTGATACATTCAACAACATGGTGAAACTCAAAACATTGTGCTGAGTGAAAGAAGCCTGATATGATGACATGTTTCTATTACATGAAGCTGAAGAACAGGTTATGGATAGACAGTGATTGATTGGAAGGAGACATGAGAGAACTTTCCTTGGTGATGGAAATGATCTACAACTTAATTGAGGCAGTAGTTATATGGATGTGTGCATTTATCAAAATAAATCAAATTGTACTCTTTAGATCTGTGCATTTAGCCACATGTAAATTTTACTTCAATTAAAGAAAATAGGGTGGGAGAGGCTTCTATGGTAAGTGGAAAAGTTGACAATGAGAGGATTAAGGACCTACCTTATAAAAAACAATAGGATGTTAGTGGTTTATAGGCAGGAAGGTAGATATTATTTACAGCAATGATTGGAAGAGATGAATTCACTTAGTTCTCAAGTAGAAAGTGTTCTAAGTTTAGACAAAGCATCAGTCCATAGTTAATTTCACTCTGTTCTCCTTTCTTATATTAAATGATTCTTCATGATTTCAGAACTTCAAACACTCAAGCACCTCCTCAAGTTTCTGTTCTGAAAGACTGGGTTTGTCCCATGTTGTTATGAGAGAGGCCCCCACATGGTACCCCAAGTTCAGTCTTTATACCCAAGACCCAAGAAAAAATTAAGGCATTTGTTGGACAAAATAAGAGGATGGCAGTTTGCATACTAGAGAGTTGAGAGGTGGCTGCAGACCCGGGCAACCCATTTCATGGGTTTTTGAAAATGGAGGCAGAGCCCTTGGTTTTAATTGTGTGTAAATTGAGCACTCCTGAAATTGAATGCTGATTAGCATGACTGTTAGAATGCATATTTTCTGAGCACCTAGGCTGTTGTTGATTAGTATGTTTCATTATTCTTTGGGTGGGAAGTGGGTGGGGAAGTTCATCTGTAACTGATGGGTCAGCTCAAACAAAAGCAGATTCTGATTCCAGGTTGTGATACACAATACACATTTCTTTTATTAGTAATCAGTTCAGTAACCTGATTTAGATTTCCTATAATGTAACTTCACAAAACACAAAATCACTTTGTATTCTATCTTGATTAATCTACTATAAATCAGGCTGAAAAGTCCATTTTGATATAGATTAAAAAATACTGTCAACAAGCCAACTTCAGACTAGTAAATTAATTGTTCATGTAAAGGGGGGACCTGCATGATTTATAGAGTTCCTTGGAAACACAGCATAGTATTTTAAAAGTTATTTAAAAAAAAAAAAAACTTTAGTAGAAAAATTTAATAACTTCCTGGTTCATATCTCTTTTTTGTTTTTCATTAAAATGCTTCATTGGGGAATAGCTTTTGGCCAACTTGTTGAAATCATATTTACCTCACAAAAAAAGCCTAACCTCTTTATTAAAAAGCCATCTAAACATGGAATCACTGTCTTCAAATACTGGGAGACCTATCATGAAGCAGAGAGAGCATTCTAGATTGTTCTAATAGGGGCAGTCCAACATGATGAAAGAGAGAGAGATTTTCAGGGAATCTACAGAATTTGTAACATTTAGAGAAACAGAAGGAGAAGAATTTCCTGAAATAGATGTTTACCACTAAAGGGTTCAGGTCTCTGGTGGTGGATGACTCTCTGTCAGAAATGCTGCCCAGGGGACTCTGCAGTGTGTGAGAAACAACCAAAGGCCTTTCCACTCACCAGCAACTCTAAGACTATATTTACTTGGTAGATGTGGGTATTTTTTGAATGATACCTTCTTTAGAAACAGGTATTAGTGGAAAAGTGATTTCTAGCATTGCCATTGAATGATGGTATTAGATTTACAATGGTTTAGTGCACTCTTTCCCTAAAGTCTGAAATTCTTGACAAGTGGTAATTCAGCCTTTCCTCCAATAGCTTCAGAAACTTATAATTTATTGTCTTATGAGGCGATCCACTTCAATTTTGGGTAATTTTAATTCTTAATAATTTCTCCTTACTAGGCCATCATTTCTCCAAGTGTATGTCTGGCATCATAGGAGTTCCTAAAACCCCCTGGTTGTCCTCACAGTCAAAACTATGTTTTTTTCATAGTAATACTCAGCAAGAAATTGTTCTGTTCAATCTCATCCCCCCACAAGGTTACCTAATAGAAGTTTTTCAGTACCTGTATAAATGGAATGCAGAAGACGTGAACATCAAGCTGTCTTCTATTGATATTATAGAGATTTGAAAAAAATAAGCCACTTTTCCTGTTAAATTATTATTGTCTTAGAAAAATCACTTTTCATTCAAAATGTCATATACATTTACATGTAATGGGTTTTTATGTTTAAATCTATTTTTAATTTATCATTTAAATTTATTTTTAAATTATATTTTATTGATTATGCTATTACAGTTGTCCTAATTTTTCCCACGTTGTCCCCTGCACCCAGCACCCTCCATTCCCTCAAGCAAACCCTGTAGGTTGTTTATGTCCATGGGTTATGTGTATAGGTTCCATTTCCTACATTGTACTTGATTGACATCCTTATGGCTAGTCTCCCATATCTCCCTTCCATCTGGCAACCATCAAAATGCTCTCCTTATCCATGATTCTGTCTCTGTCCTTCTTGTTTGCTTACTTTTTTTTTTAGATTCAATTATTGATAGATATATATTTATTGCCATCTAATTATTCATAGTTTTGACCTTCTTTTTCTTAGATAACTTCTTTTAACATTTCATATAATAATGGTTTGGTGATGATAAACCCCTTTAGTTTAGTTTTTTTTTTTTTTTTGTCTGGGAAGCACTTTGTCTGCCCTTTAATTCTAAGTGATATCTTTGCTGGGTAGAGCAATCTTAGGTTGTAGGTCCCCATTTTTCATGACTTTTCTATGTTGTTAGAATTAAAAAAATCTTCCTATTGTCTTGCGGAGCTTTTGTTTTTATGAGTCTCTTGTCTGAGATCTTGCTTACTTTTCCATACAACATTTTGAAATCACCTTTTTGAAGTCTGGTACCAATATGACTGTGCTTACCTCTTTCTTGTTTCAGCTTCTTGAACTCTGAAATAACACAGTCACATTAAAAGCATCTAATATCCCAAAACTCTAAGTCCTTCCATTTTTATGACATTTAAATGCCACATTTATTTTCAAAATTGATTTCTTGCTACCAGAAATATATTTGTCTTGTCTCTGTAGTAGAATGCAAATGTTTCATTCCCATTGCATGTTTGTTGGATGGTAGTACAACTTGCCATGTGCTCAACAGCCTTGATGTATTTGTTGACACAGTGCCAACTCTTTCAAATGTAATTTATTTCCATTAGAAAACATCTTACTAGTGTATCCATGTTCCATGTTCCTAGTACTGTGTTGAGGTAAAACTAAGAAAAATATAAGAATTGGTCCTTGTCTTCAAATTGTTGCATGCTTATGAAGGCAGAATGACATAGCAAAGAGGAGACAATATGAAATGATCATTGTGATAATGTATCAATATATTTAGCTATTCATTTAACAATGACTTTTTGGGCATCTACTACAGTCCAGATTCCTTGTCTGGCTCCGAGAACACAAAGATAAATAAACTACAGGACTTGCCCTTGAGGAATATCACCCTGTAGAAGTGATGGGGAGGGTTAATTCGTATGATTACAATTTGGTAAGTGAAAGCTAAGAGATGCGCACGCATGGCACCATGGGAAGCACAGGAAAAAGAGACCAACCTGGTTTGTACCCCCTCAGAGAACACTTCACAGAACAAGGGCAGACATTTCAATCAAGGACTGGTTTCCGCCAGGCAGCAAGGTGGGGAAGAGAACTCTCCAGAAAGAAAACAAAATAAGCAGAGTGCAAGTAGAGGAAACTGGCAGTTCTGCAGGGCTGCGGGTTTGCTTTGTGTATTTGGGAGCATGGGGCGGAGATGAGTGATGAAAGCAGGGGTTTAAAATTGAGTGTTTGCACCAATGGTTTTTCAGCTATGCTGTCTAGAACCCCCTAGGGACAAGGGGACAAGGGGACAAGGGCTGTGGAATACAGGAAAGCAGATCTGCTGTGCTCTGAGCCTCTCACCCCTGCTTTCATCAGGTTGGCGCCTTCTCTATTTGCTTTATCTATTAGGCTTCTGAGTCTACTTTTCTTGAAAGAATTATTCTTTTTAAATTTTATTTATTTTCATTTATTTATTTTAAGCCCACTGCTGTGGACAAAGGGAAAATCCTGATAGGGTTCAAACAGAAGGGCCACGTGATCATTCTGAAGGAGGGGTAAAGGAGAGATAGGAAGCGGCAAGTCTAGTTAGGTGGACATTTAGTTTACATGTTCGTTCTTTCAAAATGTGCTTACTGCACACTGACCATGTGTGAGGTGAGGGCAGTAAGAATGCTGAGAGTCCAGCAGCACAGAGAGAGCTTTATGTCCGACAGCTTTATCACAAACGCAGGATTGAAGTGGTTCTTGGAGGATGTGTAGGACTTCACAGGAGGGCTGAGCCTTTTACTTGCTTTTTTCCTCCTTATGACTTGATTTTGATGTAATGGCAAACTTAGAGAAAAGTTGTGTTTCACTTTCTTTTAAAATAACGAAATCCTATAGAATGCTATGTAGAAGCATGGAAACATTTATAAACTTATATTTCTGTTTCTATTCTATGTCTATAATGATGGAGATAAAGATAATGACTATTTTGGTTTCACAACTAATCCATGCTGTGATCTTGCAGAACCTGAATTCTCAAGAATAAAATTACTCTCTTTTTAACCAAGGTAAGCATAGCTCTCTCCAGCTCAGTCACTGGACCCTATAGTTAATGTGAAGGACTAACCTGAGCCTATGCCCTGCTTCTTGATCCAGGTGGGCAGAGAGCCCAGTTGGATGTTCAGGTGCTTCTAGGACAAGTGTAGTCCACTCTGTTGATGTTGACATTGGGTTATAAGACACCACACATCCAAGAAGGAACTGAAAATAAACCTGTAAAGTCAATTGAATAACTAGAATTCTATCTAGAGAGTGAGGGTCATTGAGAGTCCCTTATGGCTTGCTGTGTGCTAGGCAATGTGCCCATTCCACTTCCCATGTTATTGAAGGAAAAACTTATTATTCTCACTTTATACAGGGGAATCTGAAGCCCAGAGTTGTCCTATAACTTGCCCAAACCATAGATAGTAGGTGGCAGAGCTGGCTTTCAACCCAGGGATGGTCACACTCCAAAGACCATATTCTTAATCACTAATGTCATATTGTCTCCTGAGGTTTCAAGTCCAGGCTCAGAGCAGAGACTTGGCCAGCAACTCCTCTGGGAGAGGCTTGTGCGAACTTGACAGTGTCAGGCAGTTATTTCAGCTCCAGGCTCTCACAGCCCTGTCTCTTGGGCCTGACCCGTGACACGGCTCTATCAGTCAGGAATTGGGTTCTACCGATAGGAATGGGGATGGCCAAGTCTGTGGCCTAATACGTTAGAAGTTTTCCTCTCGTGTGAAGAAAGCCTGTAAGAGGCCAATTCAGGGCAGGCAGGCAGGCTTCCTCAGGGGCATCAGGAGCCTGAGTTCTTTTATGTTTCTGTTCCACCGTCTTTAGCACCGGTCAGAAGAATGATGACAACTGAATCTGCAGCTGTCATGGCCAGGCAGGCAGGAAGAAAGGGGGCAGGGGGAGAAGTGGGTCTCCCATAGTCAAACTCATTAAAGAGTCTTCTCTGTTAGCTTCTCATTGGCCGAAATATAGTCACATAATCACATGTGAATGCAAAGGGTCTGAGAAATAGAATCTGTTAGCTGGCCACCTTGCCTCTCTAAATAAATGCAAGATGATTACAGTAAAAGAAGGAGAAAATGGATAGTGAAGGGGCCGCTTGTCTTCTCTGTCACATTCTCCCCCAGGAAGCTTATGCAGTTCACTTCTGGGTTCATCAGCTGCCTTAGGAAACCTGTGCTGGATCTCTAGCTACGTGACTTAAGTGCTGAAAACTGACCTGTAAATTATAGCATATTTCTAAAGTCCTGCTCATGGAATAGACAACTATTCTCTTTCATTCTGAGCCTGAAGAGTTAGAACCTGCTTAGGAATGTTATTTTCTAAATATTCTTGAATACTTTGATTGCAGTGGTTCTATTGGGACCAAAGACAATTCCTGTCTCCCGCATATGATTAAAGAACCTGATGCCAATGAGATTAACAACCTTTACTTAAAATTAAGACTAGGCACTGGGATCTGTGATAGCCAGTCCTGTGACTTACTCTTTGTTTTTGTTTTTTTTTTTTTCATCCTGGTACATTTTTTCCCTTTAATTTGCAGGTCATTCAATCAAAGCATAACTTCCCAAGGAGGGAGGAAAGTGCAGGATTCTCACTTAGGTTGAGAAGAAATTATATTTGAAAAAGAAAAAGAAGGAGGAGGAAGAGGAGGAGAGGAAGAAGGCATACCAAATTGGGCCCCTAAATGATAACTTCCACATGTTATCATCTCCCTCACCTCCACCATATATATACCAGGCACCCTCAGCAACCCCCACCATACTGTATTATCGAGCAATTCACAGTCACAACATTTAGTTTAAACACTGGAATGCTAAGGTAAATGTATCATAAATGCAAAGGCATATGGCAGATATGGCAGCAACTGACAGTCGAAGTTGTTTTGTTTTCCTTTCTCAGGCCAAGTCAGCTACAGAGCTGGGCCTGGGCTGACTAATGTTCCACTTTCCTATCCCTGCACTGCCAGAGGGAGGGAGACTGGAGCATCCAGGAGTGACACATCATTGTAGCTCACTTCTCATCCTTCAGATCTCGTATATGGCTTGCCAAACTGCCAAGAGGGCTGAGAAGTGAACTTTCTGAGTTTCTGGAAGAAGAAAAGAATGTGATGAACACTGCCCTAGTCCAATAGTGAGATGATTGTTTAACGTTGTGAACATCCCCTTTCCAGCCTGCCACTGTTTCTCTCTCACAATGGGTATCATGTTGATCCAAGTGTGAGACCTTTTATGAATCTGAGGTCCAGACAAAATGGCCCTGTGTTCTTCTTGCCAAGTTTCTCCATGATGAAGAATAAGAGAGTGAGGAATGCTATGAAACTATAACAATCAATATATTAAGTAAATGGTAGTTTCTGAGACCAGATGCCAATTGGGAAACAAGTACTCAAAACATAATATGAATGACTGTTGGATAGATAAGTGCATTGTTCTTGGAAACATCCTTCAAGTTCAGGCAGTAACTTGGACATCTACTCTGTATTCATTAATTAACCACGTCCAGTTGAAATTTTATGTGAAAATAGGAAATTGAAAAACTACTCTGTACTTTCTGGTTTCAATCTGTTTTTAGGATTCTTCCAGGTAGGCGCCCCAGTGAGAGAGAAGGAAATGCCCATCCCCTTAAGAAAAGTGGAGCTACCCTGTGCAAGTCTATTTCCCCCACAGCTGTAGTCCATCAATAGCAGTTCTTCCTATTTCTGTTTTTCCCTTTTAAAAAATTGAAATAAAAAAAAAAAGATTTTATTCATTATTTTCAGAGAGAAGGTCAGGGAAGAAGGAAGGAAGGGAGAGAAGCAGCATCAACGTATGGTTGCCTTTTACCTGCCTCCAGCCATGGACCTGCCTGGAGACCTGGCTTGCAACCTGGTTATGTGCCCTGACTGGGGAATCAAACCAGCGACCTTTGGGTTTGCAGGCCATTGCCAATCCACTGAGCCAGCAGCCAGGGCAAAAAATTGAAATTTTGAGGTGCTACATTTAACCATTTTTTTCTCCATACTGTTTGATTTATGTACCATAAAATTCAGGACATTTCCTTAGCTATTAAGTTATAATTTTTAAAACAAAGCAGTGGTAAGCCACTGGATAGAAAGGTTATGGATTTTTATACCACAGAAAGAAAACAAAACTACAATGAAAATTTGATCTAGAGCATCAAAAGGAAAGGCCATATGAGCATGTGTGTTGATTTCCGAACTAGGAGTCTATTGACTGTGTCATTGAATAACATATGGGGATGCTGCATTCATTACCTAGCATGAGTAATGAATAGAAATAGGCTTGTGTACACCTACCAAAACCAGAGAGTGATGAGTGTGTGTGTGTGTGCGCGTATGCACATGTGTGATATGAGTACGGGTCAAAAGGGGAAAGGACAGCACCGAAAACTGTCTGCCACAGCAGTGAGAGCTGATGAGGCACAGTGCTAATGAATTATGGGTGAGTACAACGAAAATCTTACTGTAGATAGCAAGTGCAGGTTTTCGTCTTTTGTTTTTGTAAATGAAGAAATGATCTTTTTTTTAAAAAAATTTATTTATTATTTCCAGAAAGAGAGGAAGGGAAAGAGGCAGAGAGGGAGAGAGACATCAATGTATGGTTGCCTTTCACCTGCCTCCAGCCACAGACCTGGCTGGAGACCTGGTTATGTGCCCTGGCTTGAAGAAATGATCTTATTACTTGATTGATCTAGGCCAAGTTTTTAGATACATTTCTACCATTTAAAAAATCAAAAACAAAAACCTAGCCCTGGCTGGGGTGGCTCAGTGAATTGAGTGCCAATCTTCAAACCAAAGGGTCGCTAGTTTGATTCCTAGTCAGGGCACATGCTTAGGTTGCAGGCCAGGTCCCTGGTTGCGGGTGTGCAAGAAGCAGCCACACATTGATGTTTCTCTCCCTCTCTTTCTCCCTCCTTCCCCTCTCTCTAAAAATAAATAAATAAAATCTTAAAAAAAAAAAACAAAAACAAGAAAACAAAAACCTAAAGTCTCTTTGTTCTCAGTTTGGAAAAGCTTTCTCTTTCCTTGCTTTTGTTGGTCAACCCCTCTGAGCTTCTGCAGTGTTGAGCCACTAGTTTGTGACTCCGATAGCAGTCACGCATGTGATCAGATGAGGGACAGACAAGGGACCAGATTGTCCCAGGCGGCTACTTTTCTGTTGACTTGGCCACAATCCTAGGGGGAAAAATCATTTAAAATAAGTTCCTCTCTTTAAATCTTAAAAGTTTCTAGGACAGCAGGCAGGGACTTGGCAATGTGCTGGTAATGTGTTTTAGCCAGGATGGTCCTCAGAAATATGCTTGAGAATTATTAACTCGTCTGGGCATAATTTAGCAGTATTTACTGTCTGTTCCTCTGAGTCATTGCACAATCTGTACTGTCCCTGGGATATTTAGACCTTCCTGGCCTGGTCTATTTTGTCATGTAATGATATATAAAGATACAACCATTCTTAAAGTGCAAGCTTGTACCCTGTCGGAGCATGACCTCTTTAAGTTAATTTTTATGCATCAAAGCTGTTTGACATTTACCCAAACAAATTCAAGTCTTTTGAAGAGAGAGAGAGTGAGAGAAGGGGACAGAGAGAGAGATTGGAGAGAGAGAGAGAGAGTGTGTGTGTGTGTGTGTTTTAATGACAAAAACACCATTGATCTGACAGCTTGCTCTCCAGGGAAGAGATATTGTGGGTAGCTTTAAAGCTTTAATGCTTCCAAAGTCCTTTTCTACCAACAGTCCCCAAGCAGTGTGTCTGGAGCCGGGGCAATGCAGCTTGCCACCATGGCAGCTGCGAGTTTGACAGTGTTATGAAGAATTGCAACTGTTGATCAGTGAATTGTTACAGTGTTGATGACAGCGTTGCAAATTAATTCTGAAATTAACTGAGGGGACATGAAGAGGTCCCACTGTTTATCTGAGAAAAGGAGGGCAGGGTAAAAATTAGCAGTGGAGCCGAGTGAGGAATACATTCGAAAAACTGTGCCTAGTAATCAAGGTGGCGGGTACAATTTCTTCTTCTTTGGGAGAGGCATTCGCCTAAGGAAAATTGGTGGCTGAAAGATACATGTAAAAGAGTTATGACTGAATGTTTTCAGTACTTTGTTGTTTTAGAAATGATTTATTGAACTCATTGCATGTGAGAAAGGAAGAATTAATAGGTTGCTATTTTTCTTCTGTCTCAAAATTAACCCAATATTTTACAAAACGGAAATACTTTTTCAGAGTTTCTCCTATTCCTTCTGCCTCCCTCCACAGCTGTGTCACAGGGTGTTTTTGTTTTGTTTTTCTGCTGAAGGGAGCTTCTAGTGCTCAGTGTTATTTTGGCTACGTGTGCAGAATGCCGTGTACCTGAAACCAGAGGTATCCTTCACCAGTTTGTAGTGGCCATTAACATATGCTTTTCCCAAGGTTTCCTGTACTTATTCTGAGCATGTGCATTTTACAATGCAGAACACAAGAGACTTGTTTTGTAAGATTAATGAAGGTCACCAAAATTCTCAAAAGTATTCTGATAATTAAGGCTTTGTTTATCAAAAACAAGTTATATTAAGAGCAAAAAGATTCATGGTAATTATTCATAATCTTAACAATTCAAGTGTAGCCACCTCATTTGTGCATTTAATTCTTCTTGTTAATGTTTTGCATAAATCTGCATAATTACTTGAGTTGCCTGTTGTAATTTTGACAGCTACTCAGTTCATGTGCACTAAAGTATATCAAAAGCTTGATGTGCTGAATATTTATAATTTTACGTATGTTCTTGGGATAATATTTTTTCAACAATATTTTTAGTTTTTATAAAATTGACACGGTATACTTGGAAACTTTGCCAAACGTAGCTCTCTAAAATAGAGAGCTCATGAGGGAAATAAACTACCATTTAAAGGTATAGAACCCACCCTGGGCAAATTTTTTCAGTAATCCAGATGAATTATGCCTGTCATGAACTATTTCTCTCTCTTGATTTATCTCTGTCTGTCTCTCTCTCCCTCTCTCTCTCTTACACATACATCACACACACATACACACACACACACACACACACATCTCATTATAGGTTTTTTTATGGAAGTCTTTTAAAATTAAAGGGACCAAGTTTTAATTTTCTTTTAATTATTTTTTAGGAAGGAAAATAACCAAATGCATGACTATGATTCTTTCCTTCTAGATAATAGTAATAGTGTACTAAATAAATAAATAACCCCCTAAACAACTCCTACATGTGTAAACTTGCATTGTCACCTGAATTTGATAGGGGGCAAGGAGGGGACCAGGCTCCATTTTATTATGAAGTTATTAAAAATGGAGGCAAATGTTTGATGCAAGGTGTATTTTTTAGTAGGATGATTTTCCAGGTCATATGAGATGCCCAAGAATTATTCAGTCCTAATCAATGCTGTCACAGGGAAATAATAGTAGTAGGAGAATCAACTCATCAATAAACTGATACTATGCTTATTCTGAACTTCTGATGGGTAAAGGGCTTTATGGATTGAGAGAATTCTAAGCTCTTTCAGATAAATGGAAGCAGGCATGATTTCAGAGTGATAGCAGATGTTACAATTGTTTGTAAATATCCCTGTACCTGTGAAATATTGAGACATTTCAAGCCTAGATCTCAGAAGAAATTTTATTGTTTTTGCTCAGATATACTTGGGGGAGTTTCATCAGTCAGTTGTAGCTGTATAATTGATTGTGCTGATATCAGAATTGAAATAAGATATTACAACAAGGTAAGCTTGAAATTCTTGTCAGCAGTGTTCTCAGAGATGATTTTAAAAGCATTTCTGAGGCTCTGTTTGCATGAAAACACTGTGGTTCTTCAAATTGCCTGATTCTAAAGCTAATCTTTTGGTTTAAAAAATATTGAAGGGGCTGAGAACTTCATGATGTATTCTGTAACATCTGCATACACCATTAAATAGGCGATTGCATTCCTTGGAAGTCAATATAATAATTTACCTGATGTTTATAAATAGTGTTATTCTAAGATTTGATGTACAGCAATATCCATTAACTATACATTGGAATTTTGACTGATAGCATTTTCCCAAAAGTGATGTAAATGTATTAGCCCTCCAGTGTTAAATAACACGCCAGCAGTTTTGAGTTACTATAACTTGAATGAAGAAACCAAAGAATGAAAATGATTGCCTAAGAGAACAAAGATCTTATTTATTAGATCCCAGGTCCTACAAGATGAACATAGGAGTTCCTGAAGCTCCCTTCATGACAATAAGTTATACCACTAATCTGTTAACAGAGGTGTTTTTTGTTTTTGTTTTTAAAATGCTTCTTAATTATTGAAAATACCGTTCAGTTTAGAGACTACAGGGGGTAGGCTGGGGTGGGGCGGTGTTAAATGCACCTACTACTATGGGGTTATTATGCATAAAAGGGATTCTGAATGTGATCAGAGGTCGGAGAAATTTGTCCAAACTCTTTTCCTGTATATAGGTGTTTCTGTCTATATGTGATGTGTATGTGTATATGCATGCAAGTTGTATACACACACACGTACACATGAGATTGATGAAAGTTAGAAGTGCAGTCATGTGCTTATATTTTTCACTTTAATGAGCACTCAGATGTAAGTGAAAAATTAAAAGGTAGTTACATTGAGCTATGGCTGCACACTCAGTGTATGTGGCACACAGTAGGAAATGAGCATAAAGCTGGCGAAAAAGCCTCCACATTGCAGCTATATGCATTAATTAAAAGAAGTTTGTTAAACTAAATTTGAAAAAAAACTTCTTTAATTGTGTTTACCCAAAAGCCTTTTCTTCCTAATTTAAATAGCATAAACATCTGGACTAAAGCAATATTAGAATCATGGCAGTAGTCAAGCAAATCTTGTGGAAAATAATGAAATTAGATCCCTGGTGTTGTGACAGAGTAAGGGCAGGATACATCAGTTCGATGTTAATAAAATTTCCATGAATGACTGAATACAATTAAGAAATTGTCAGTTGCGGCAATGAACTTTTGTAGCTCATAGATGTTTGCATCATTTGATTATGCTGGCAATTTAAAATTGTTTGTTAGTGTCTGTGTTGGTATATTAATTATGACCTTTATTACAGCCCACAATTAAACCAGTCATATAGCAACAAGCACTCGGTGCTGCGACACCAAAGGGTCTGAACTATTTAGAAAGGGGTCTGCTCTGTTTAGGCCATCGGTGTCCTTTTCAAACTGGAAGTGATGGTTGAAAAGGTGCAGTAGCTGAGAAACCACGACCACTGGAATGAGGAAGCCCTTTAATACAAGAATTTCTTTGTTAATAGTGTTTTAACCATTTTAATTGCTAACAACATCTGTAAAACTGGAAAAAAAGCATTTTTAACTGTGACGCCAAGATAAGCGTTCCCTCTTTCAGGAAGAGAAAACAATTATTCATTGGTTAATTAGCTGTAAACAACTTTTAAAGGACACATCCATTATATATGTAATTATTTGGAAAAAAGGCTTTAATGCTATTTGTGCTAATGCATAATTATTAGTGCTTGCTAAAAGGATTAACTGTACTTAGATGACCACTATTATTGTTGAGTAGGTCAGCGAAGAAATGAGATTAGTATCAGGAAGGAGTATGTTATAATGAATCAGATAGGATTTTTTTTTGTTTGTTTGTTTGCTTGCTGGGTTTGGTTTGGATTTTGTGCCCTCCAGTAGAGGTAATGCGGAGTCATATTACATTTTCAGAAAGAACGTGTTTCAAACTCAAGGAATGGTAGTTTTTCATCTTTATTTTTATGGCGCATAAAAAAAGAAATCTCTCACCAGACAGGAATATATTCCTAGGGTTACATTGCTGCTATGATTTATTTATTTATTTATTTATAACTCTGAGAGCTCTTTTTCAAAAAATTGACAGTAAATTATATTTTAAACCTATGGTTATTAAAAACAAAGTAGTTCCCGATAAAATCATGAGCTATTTACTCATTTGTGCCCCTGGCAGCCTTTGTATTTTATTTATTAGGTCATGTACCTTGTTCCCCGTGGTGTGTTTGATAATTCACAAAAACAAAATAGTTCTGTCTGATATTTGGATTTCAGTTGGTGAAGTTCTTTGTCAACTGACTTCTGGTAATCAGTGATTTGGTTGAAACAGGATAACTTGGATATTTCAAAGTCAAATAGAATAGTTTGGCTCTTGGCATTTTCCCTCCCGTGTGTTTACCTTTTTCCCCCAGTACCTTTGATTGGTTACCTGACACCATTATTTTTTAAAAGACTCAAAGTTGTGCCTGTCATTGTGCCGGGAAGTTGATGAAAATCTTGCATAGCCTGGGGGCAAACCCAGGGCTTTTGGTATTCAATTTAGATCATCCAAAGGCTTGGCATGAGCTTTCTTACCATCTGTCTAGATATCTAGATTTGATTCCACTCAACAACCTTCTCTCTTTGAAAAAGCTGACGTTTTGGGGCTCTGGTTTCATGATCTGCAAACCTACTTTTCCCAGGATGCCGCTTAAAAATCTCAGTGGGAATGACATCTCCTTATCTCTTCTTAAAATGTGGAGGCTAAGTAGTCCTGGGGGAAGGCCCCTCCGAGATGTGGCTTTGCCACCAGCGCTGTCTGGACAGGAAAACTCTGGCATATTTCTCAATGTAGCCTAGTCTTAGCTCCAAAGTCCTTGAACATGCACATCTTACACTCTGAACTGAGAGGGTGGACCTATGTCCTTAGTGGTCACTGTAGCCTCTACTGGAAAGCAATACTATTTTGAGTTTGGCAATTTTGCAGCATTTGAGCTTGCTATCTCTAAGCAATGGAGTTTTTGTTTGTTTGTTTTGGGTTGTGAGGAACAAACAGATCTGTTTGGGCTGTTTCATTGGCCAAAGCAGCTAAACCACCTCTGCTCGTGGCTTGAGAGATCCTCCATGTGACATCACTGCAATGGCCATTTAAATTGAAGTGTACAGGACAGCTAGCTAGTTAATCTGCGGGATTATCAGATAGATTCATCCTCTCAGTTTCTTCCGTTTTCATCAGATGTCCTAAATATTTGAAGGAGGGGAAGATGTCCAGAAAATAGACCTATATAATAACCAATTTATGTCCTGTGTGTTTTTTTCCCCTAAATTCCAAATTCAAATACAGCCCAGGGCCTTTGGCATGGAGGGCATTCTAAGTGGATGCTGTGATACTGTTGTTTTCCATACTTGCCAGGGAAATTATTACATTTTTAGGGATTTGTGAATTTAAGCATAGATGATTACTTCAAACGTTGGGGTTTTGCAAATGGGAAGCCTTGTTGCTCAATTTACTAATTTATTTTGTGATCTGTGACTAAACTGAATAAAAATGCAAATAGTACCAGGCCCTTTCCATTTTATCACCAGATCAGTTTACTGATGGGAGGATCAGAGTCAGTAAACACTCCAACACCCTTGTGATTCCTAAGTAGCTGGGCATTGAACGCAACTAAAGTGAAGACGGTGGGAAGACCGTGGCACTTCACACAGGGAGGCTTAAATGAAATCTAGTTATTTATTTTAGGTTTAAAATGAAGAGTCTCCAGCTCAGTTTTATTGGCCATTGTGACAGCACAACCAGGTCTGTTACCCATCACATCCGACAATAAACGGCATTGCTGGGAGGTGGCAAATTCATGCAAAAAAGGAAAGCATTTGGCAAAAGCTGAGTAAATAATGCTGTGAGCTTCAAGGGACCCTATTAAATGCCTTTGTGTATTATTTGTATACAACTTCTGATTCTCAAAAGCCGAAAATTACATTTTTTATTCTTTTTCGTCTTCCATGTTTTGTAGAGCTCAAATAAGCTTCTTTTAATATTTATGACATTCAACATAGTTTTTGAAAATGCATTTCTTTCATATGTATATATTAGTATTTTCAATTTAACCAGGTCATCAAAGGAACATTAACTAGGGAAGCCTATTGTGCTACAGTGTATTGTTACATATGTTTAGAAATACTATAGGGTCAAATGAAATTCGAATAGGATTTAATCAGCCTTTAACATGGGATTTATTCTGAAAATCCAGTAGAGGGAGTGTGAAGTTCCCACAGGCTACACACAGATCAGAGATGCCTTTAGCAGAAAGGATGGGAATATCCCAACATAAAGGGATTACCAGTTGAGGGGATTCATCATCCCCTTAACGCTTCATAATATGAAAAAAAAAAATCTGATATGGCATTAAAGTTGGTTTCTTTAGCATTGTCTTTTCCAAATGTTGCTTTAAAGAATTATTTGATGAGGCTAAGTGATGTAGCTCCTTTGTGAAATAGGTCAGGAACAGAGTTGTAGGAAGTCCACATATGCAGGTCTGCAGTTCCTTATCCAAAGCCTCTGGGGCAGATATATTTTCTTCATTTAGGAACTTTCTATTTTAGAAACGTAATACGGTACATTTACCACAGATTATGCAATATCACCAGCACCCTATAATCAAACACATTCATATTTCTGCATCGCAATGTATGAATATTCACAATGCTTGGAACAAATAAAGGCTGGAAATCTCTCTTTGAAATTAGTTCAGGGTTGGTTTTGCTGCCACATGAGTTATGAAAAACCTTACAGCACTTTTTGTGTTCGATGTTGCAGATGGGAGATTGCAGACCACCATTTCTATACTCACTCGAACATTCTAGTTATGTCAGGGTGTCATAGTTTTAATTTTTATCTCAGTTGGGTCATAATGTATTGTTGTAATCAAACAAGCAAATATGGACAGATATGGCAAGAGTTTAAATGATAGACCCAATGTTTTGCTTTTAATAAAAAGTCAACAAATATTTATTTACAAATAAGAGCCAAACACTGTCTTAGGTGCCCATATGTTAATAGAGTAAAAACATGGTGTCTGCCTGGTATAATGAAGCTTTTGGTCTTCCTTCCTCTCATTACCCCCCATCCTGAACATACACAAGAAGAATATCAAGAGGTATGCAAAAACAAATGCTAAATTAAATGTTCCAAAGAATACACGATTTAAGTCTGCAGTGGCAGATAGGTTTCAGATCACCTGCCAAATCCTATTGATTGGCCGTGGCAGCTACAATGAGGCTTCTGAAATAAGTCTGGGGTTAGCTGCAAGAGTGTCCTTATTGATTATCGATGTATGCCAGGGTGGTAGCAGAGTGCAATGACAGGAGACATGCCATGTATTTGCCATTTCTCTATGCCTAGGTAGTCAAGGTCAGGAAGTAGTTTTCTAAAGAGGAGTGTTTTGTTGCTGCTGCTGTTGTTATTTCATCATTCATGTCTATTTTAAAAAGTCCCACAAGAGTTAGTTATTTCAAAAGTTTAAGAGCATGTACATCAAATTACATAACTGTAATTTGAAGAACCCTTAAGTGACATTAACAATATACTTTTTTGTGCAGAATTCTGATATGGTTATTTTACTTGAGTGTGGAACAATAAAATTTGATCTAACAAATTAATTATAATCGTATTGATTTGTAGTTAAGAATCTCTTCAGCTTAACTTTTCTGTTGTGTTCCTTAAATTTTGTTTCATTTTCATATGAATTATAAACATGTAGTAATGCTAATTAAATATGAACCTCTCTTCCAAGAAACAATAATTTATTTGAAAGTTATTACCCTAAGTATTACCTTTTTTTCCCCTCCCTTTCTTGTTATTTCAAAGCCCTGTTTGCAGTTGCTATATTGAAATGGAAAGTTTTTATAATCATGTTGCTAAGATTATTTGATTTTGCAGTCCACCTTCAGAAATGTTCAATTATGATAAGCATGGGATGTTAGAAAAGACCTTATCTAATGTGATTGTTATGAAATAAGGATACATACATGTATTATATGCATAATGTGTATGTATGTATGTATATTTGTGTGCATCCATGCATAAATGTAGCAAGTGTTCATTAACCACAAGGATATAACAATTCATGTAACTTTCCTGTCTCCCTTACCCCACATGTTCTCATATGACCTAATCACAGAAGAATGTGTCAGATTTCTCCTAACTCTGGAGTTCAACCTTCTTCCCATAAGAATTGGGTTTTGACATAAGCTTTCTCCAGTTTTGACTGTAATATCTTGAGATCTTACTTGAGAGATTTTTTTTCTTGAAATTCTATTCTCAGGTTTGGAAGGAAAAAGTCTTTTAGTCTTGTAAATTATTTCATACTTCGTAAGGCCATGGTAAGTTCTGTGGTGACTTAATTTTGTGTCATTAACAAATACTGAGCTGAATATTTTTTAAATGAATTCTGAAAAGTTGAAAGTTCCCTGCTGCTTGTGTGAAAGGTTAAGCCATCACATTTAAAACATGACAAAAATGAGATAATAAAGGAGCCACAGGCATCTTTTATTTTTATATCTTTGGGAAAGAGCAGCAGGGATGAAACAGTTTAGCTATGACAGTGCCCTCCTAACCTGCCATGTACCTCCTTGGGCAGGAGAGTGGACAATCTAAGGTACCAAAATATTTGCCCATCTTGACTCTTTTGCACATCAAACTGGGCAATCATATCTGTACTCAGGGGAAGCTGCTTCATGGCTAGACACAGAATGGTAACGCAGGAACCAAATGAAGTGGATTATAAAATTTGATTGGTGTAACAAATCGAAGTTAAAATGTCCCCTAGTGCACTTAATACTGAACTGGGAAATTGTGATCAGATAGTGTGGAATTATACATTATTTTAGCCAAGAAATATATTATTGACTCATATACAAAAGACTTTTAGAAAACAGAAAAACTATTTGTTAGTATCAACTAACAAATAAACTTTGTAATCAATGCATTGCAATTTTATTTTAAAGATATTAAGTATATAATATTCTCAACTTCACCCTGATTTGATTGTGTGAGACTGGCCGATGTGTATAAAGAAAATTATTTTTAACAGTTATGTTACTTATTCTAAAATTAATGAATAAAATAAAATGCATCTTAAATTCTTCTAGCTTAGAGTCTATTTGAAATTCATACAAATTATATAGGATAATTTTAAACATATGCAACTATAAATAAATACCACTTCTTTAAGATTAACACAAGGATTAAAACTGACTTTATAGTTAAAGAATAAATCAGGTAAATCAAAGATCAGGGATTAAGTATCTAACTCGGTTTAAGGTATGTGTGGGTTTTTATATTGCTAAATCCCTATGGTGTCTAAAAACATATTTGTGAATCTCAAATAATATAATTTGACTTAACGGAGGAATCTTAATGTGTAGCCTAGTAATATATTTCCTTTACATTGAGGCTCATATGGTTTTATTGAGTATATTTACGTTACAGACATGTTTGATAATGTGATGTTCTTCCTTTCCCTATGTTTTGTGGGGGATGTCAAATTAGAACATTCTTTACATCTATTCACTGATCTAAATGTGTCATAAGTCCATTAGTAGCTTCAGATACGTATGGACAACTATGTAGTGCCTGTGGCAGCCAGCGGGCTATACCCATATACCTCCAACTACGGGCAGTAGAATTCAGACAGCCTGAGCCTGTCCTATAAAGACTATAATTTCTATTGGTACCAACTTATCAGGCAAACAGTCTTTCCAGAGACATGCAATGCATGAAGAAGCCTATAGTTCCATTGGGCAAATGCCAGAGTCCCTGCTTCTGCATACTTAGATGTTACATTTAGATGTCATTTTTCTCACCTCAACTTCTTTAAAACTGTCCCCCTGCCTTTGCTTGGGGGACAGCATTTTCTTTCTCCCTTTGGATGCTATTTTTCTCATGTGCACAACAAGCTTTTTAATTAACCTCTTGCCTGGGCACCATTTTTATGCTGAACTCGAGTACCATCTTGAGAAGTCCCAGTTTCCACCTGAACCTCAGTAACAGAATTGACCAAGATCCCCAGCATCTATGCTCTGAAAACTACTTCTCCAAGGCCATGCCTCCTACATAGCTCAACCAATCACTGAGTTTGGTGACATGCTGAGTCAGCCTGTTCCTGGGACAATTGGATCTCTTCTGTCAGCTGACTTGGACACAAGGACTCTGCTATGGCTGGCTGAGCCTTCCTAGCCCAGAATCTAGGAAGCTGCTACCAATGTAGAAGCTCCCCATTCTTCCTCATGTTCAGACTATATCATGGGCTGTGGGCTCCCCAGCCTATCCTCTAATCCTATCTTGGCATCTGCTTCTTAGAAGACCCAGGATAACATGGTGCATTTAGTTTATTCTTATCCTTCTTAGATTAAATTATTTATGAGTCTTATCAACTTCAACAGACTACAAACAATGAGGTGCTCAACAAATGTTTAATGAACTAATAAAATAATGGATGCCTCTGTGCAAAATCCTTAGATAATGAAATTTAAATATGGTGTGGTTTTGTCAGCTATGCACTACCAATTTTGCTCAATCTCTATCCTTAAAATGTTTTTACGCTTAAGATTTTAATGATTTGCAAATAGGAGTACTGCTTGCGACTCACCAGCGGTAGGGCCCTATCATTGTATTTTGGTTTTTGATTCACTTAAAACCAACACAATTCTGAAACACCTGTAACTACTACTGGCTGGGAGAAGTAGGGGATAACAAAGATGTATAAATGTAGTTCCTGTTCTCAAGATGCTTAATATCTCAGTTGACCAGAGCAATTAAACAGACTGAACAAGTGAGATCTGAGACGAAGAACCTTTTTCACATATAGCCTAGAGCACTCATAGGTAAGTTGTCCACTTGCATGCAGAGTATATGGTCTGATTTCCCAATTTTCTCAAAAAGATGAACCCTTTCTACCTGCTTTCTTGGTTTCCCAGGTTTGTGGACTTCTTATGAGGAATGTAGAATGCAGCCTCAGTCATTGGCTGTTTGTCCTTGCCTATTTAAAGTTTTATCTGCAGATGAGTAGCATTAGCCTCACCTTGAAAGCTGTTACAAATGCAGTCTCAAACCTAACTCCAGAGTTGTTCAGTCAGAATCCTTATCTTTAACATATGATGCACGGGCATATTTAAAATGGGAAGAGAAACGTTTTGGAATCTATAGCTTAGACTATTATGCCATGAGGATGAGACTTGGATCATGAAAGCCTACAAATTACCAGGAATCTCATCTTGAGTTGCCAGGGTCTCAGCTAGGTATTGAATTCCAAACTTGATTGATCAACATTTCTTCATTAACTCTTTAAATAATATTAACCTACTTTCACTACCCTATGTTGTTACCAAAAAAGATTTCAGGTGGCTTATAAAATACATGTAATACAATACCTTAAAGGGAATAATAATAGCAACAACAACAAAAATAATAATGAGTGTTGGAAATAAAGGTGGAGAGAAAATATGGATCAGGAAAATATGGGAGAGGAGGATACACTCAGCCCATACACCAACATCTAGCACCCACATCTTCTTTTGCAATAAAAAGATTATCGAAGACCCTGTGTATTATCCGAGTGGATTCCACCCATTTAATATCCCCATGAGACAGCCAGGAAAATCTTTGTCTAATTTGGAGAACTGTTGTTCTATCTTCTTTATGACATTGAAGCTTATATCAATTACCATGTTTCTCTCATTTTCTGATTACCAGGGTGGACAGAACCAGATATTGTGACCACCATGGAAACTATTTTAACCTTCACAACTAGAATGTTTCCCTTTTCTTTGAATAGTTAAAACCATTTCAACCTCCTGTACATATGTTCTATATTGTAACTCAGTTCACGTCACTGTTAGAGAGGATTTTTTTGGTAATGAATAATGATATATCAATATATTAAAATCAATACATTCTGTTTCTATTGAGTGATATCGAAAAGGATGAATGATGGCTTTTCTGCACCACTAAGAAAAATAGGTTGCTCACATCCTCTTGCCCAAACTCTGATTCAGCTGGTTTGAGTATTTGGCGCCATGCATGGTAGAGGGTGAATCTAATAGAGAGTACATGATTAAGGAATAATATTATAACATTGAAAGCTATACCTAAAGGAAAGATAGGGGTACCTATAAAGTTGAACACATTCGGAGGCACTGATGTAGTTGTTTACCATGCTCCAATGCAATCAACCTCTACGGACCAATTTTCATGAGTTCATGTCCATCCCACAGTGGTGAGACAGTTGATTAGATAGAGACACATGCATCAGGAAGATTATAGTCTTAGGAGTGGTTTCTTCTGTATAAGGATACATTCTTGTGGGTGGCTATGGCCACAGCCATGGGAAAATGGAGTTAGGCTCCCTACTGGTGTGTTTTCATTTTGCTCAGATGCAGTCCCACCACCCACTTTAATACTTGAACATTACCATCAAAGTTCCATCCATTTAGCACTTGGCTCTTGGTTAAATACACATTGCCTGAGCAACATCATATTTTAACTGTTTTTCTGCATTCGTGTTTTGGATGAATTCAATATTTGTGATAGATTTTGATGTCTGGAGAGGGGATGAAGGGTTAAAGTGAGAATTTTGGAAGAAAAAGATCAGTAAAGGAGGTGGTTATTGGAAGATAAGATGAAAAGATACAGTTTTCTCATTGAGTATTTTCTCCCTTCTGGATCAGGAAGGGTTAGTAGATTTTTTCTTACTCATCTATTATTTCATTCTTTGAAGCTAGTTGTCAGGGTGGGAGGGGATTTTTCAAAAAGAATCCCAACAGCCTCAACGTAAATCTACTTGCCTTAGTATTCATGTATTTCCTCCTCAGTTCTGCAAGTCCTGGGAGGCAGTCTTACTTTTAGATTTTCTTGCTTGTAGCCAGTTCAGTTAAACATTAATGTAATTGAAACTTTATCTTTTTAAAATGTGTGAATAATTTAGTTTTCTTTTTCAAAGTATTTGCCCTAAAGAATATTGATTTTTACAAAACAAAACAAAACAGAACCAGACCCATAGATATAGAAGACAAGCTAAGATGATGGTTGCCAAAAGGTGTACGTGTGTAGTGGGGGGAGGGGGAGCAAATAAATAAATAAAGGCATGAATGCTAGTGAGGTTTAATAGTTAAAACATATTGATTTCAAAATACAACACATATCAAAACTTTAAGAGTTTACGGCCACATGACTGACTCAGGAAAGGGATATATGGCTATATTTCCTGTATAATTTTTGTGTGAATAATTATTAGTACGGACATAATAAATGGTAAGTAATTTAGCTTTATTTTTTTTAAATTATTACATTTTAATGATCTTTATTAACTGTGAAGTTGTAATTAAATTTGTCAGTATTTTACTAAAGTTCCAGCATTATCATTGTTTAGGCATGTTTTGTGACATTCGAGTTTCTTGAAAGTTGCAAATAAAACTGTAGGCCAAATCTATATAGAAATCTCACCACCATTATTACTGTTTAAAAGCATGTATTTTCTAATTGATGGTTGTCAGCCTGTAATTTTTGCCTTGTTATACCTTGAGCATTTTACAGTTTTTGTTAATTTTTGTAGTATTTAAAACCTATTCTGTTATTGCATTTTATTTTTAATTTTTTTTTATTTTTTAAACTTTAAAAAAGTTTTTATTTATTATTTTTAGAGAAAGAAGAGAGGGAGGCAGAGAGAGAGAGAAAAATCAATACATGGTTGCCTTTCACCTGCCTCCAGCTAAGGACATGGCTGGAGACCTGGCTTGCAACCTGGTTATGTGCCCTGGCTAGGAATTGAACCAGTGATCTTTGGGTTCGCAGGACAGTGCCACGAGCCCAGGTCCTGTCATTGCATATTAAAATGATGAAATGAAGATGGTCTTTATTTAATTATGTCTTATTGGAATAGAGCTTCTCAATCTGAGCTGCACAGTAGAAAACACCTGGGGAACTTCTAAAACTCCAGTTGTTGACCTGGCCAGGTAGCTGCATTGGTTAAAGTGTTGCCTCCAATATGCCAAGGTTGTGGGTTCGATCCCCCATTAGGACATATACAAGACTCAACCAATGAATATATAAATAAGTGAAACAACAAATTGATGTGTTTCTTTCTCTCTCCCTCCCTTTCTCTAGAATTACTTTTAAAAATTCCAATTGTCTGTGTTGCACCCCAGATTAATTAAGGCAGAAACTCTGGGGTTTAGACCCAGGTATCACTTAAAAAAAATTTTTTTTAAACCACCTCAGCTGATTCCAACATGCAGCCAGGTTTGATAAACCAGTGAATGGGACAGAAAAATGCATTTGCTCTGAGCCACTCCTAACAGCCCCAAAAAATTTTGCAAAAGTTTCCGTGCCTCAGGCTTCATGCCACTTTGATGTAAACCTGTTCTGCTTCCCTAAATCAGTTTTAGGCTGATAACAGTCTGAAACAGTATAAAAGACAGTGGAGGTTTGTTGTGACAAGTTTTATCCAGCAGAGTTACTGGCATTCCAACTTTGAGTCTTTCCATAGTCTTAATGGATTGCATCTGAAGTTCATTGTAAGTGCTCCGTTTATGAAATACTCAAGTAAGCATTCCACTGAATTAACACTCAACACTCAAATTGAGCCTGCTAGTCAAAGATCATGTATGTGAACCCATAGGGCAAGCATGCACATAAAAATAGAACAGAGATATAGATACAGATAAATATATTAGATTTATCTGTGGCAATTTTTCCTTAAGCCGGGAGGAATTAATCTAGGATGGTGCTAGAAGTCTCCAACTGGGGGCAGCAGCCTGGACTTTCGTTCTTCCTGTGTTTGCTTCCACCTGAAAATTCTGTCATCTTTATCGTGTAGACAGGTAAAAATGTAAAATCAGTAAGATTGATTTATCCTCTCTTTACCACCCACATTTTTTTAAAGTGCAGAATCTCTGCATAAATACCCTTAAGTAAGAAACTTTAAGTGTCTCCTCTGACAGTTATAAATAATTTTATACAATAGGCAGACAGACAAATTGTGCTGATTTTCTGTATTTCTTAAAAAAAAAAAAAAGAGGCAGAGAGGGAGAGAAAGTCTGGCCTGGAAACTAGAGTAAATCACAGAAGTGATCTCAAGTGAACAGAGATAGATTTCTGGAATACGGTGTGCAATGAAACCACTGACCTCTTATACATGGGTTCATGTCTTTTTCTACAGAAACAGATGGGTAATAGCATAATGCCGAAATCATGCTCTACATAATATGGACCTAGTGATTGCAGAC
Source organism: Noctilio leporinus (assembly GCA_004026585.1). Lineage (NCBI taxonomy): Eukaryota > Metazoa > Chordata > Mammalia > Chiroptera > Noctilionidae > Noctilio > Noctilio leporinus. Next base: position 155,468 of record PVIW01001400.1, on the reverse strand, counting down.
CTGATTGCTTGCCATATGGTTGCTGAAGGGTTGAAGGGAAAATGGGATGATATGCAAACCCTTAAAAGCAACATTTTTATTGAATGGCCATTACATTAAAACCCAAACTCTGCAAATGAAGGCAAAGAACTGTGGTGAATAATGATGAAATAACAAAGCAATAAAAGCAGCAGCAGCCTTGTATGTATTTTGTTTTCAATATGCAAAGTAAAGGCAGACTTATTTTTGTCACTTTGCCCAGCATTCTTTTGAGCATTAGGGGGTGAGGTGGTGTGACATAAATGCCTCCAGGGCAGAAATACCGTGTGTGGGAACATGGCTGCATCCACTAGGTCAGAGAGAAGAAAATAATCACTTGTCCCACAGGAACCGAATTTGACTCAGAAGCTACCTGCAGTTTGTGACTAAGCTCTGTGATGTTCAGCGCACCAGCAAGGAGCTAGTAGGAAAGACCTGTTTGCAAGCCCGGTGTGATAATGCAAGATGAAGAAGCTTGTTTACTTTTTGCTATTAAATTTCCTTGTGCGGATTTCGCTGCAGCCTGATGTTGGTAAACAGGTGTAGGGGAGAAGGTGAGCAGAGCAGATTAGGGTTTAGCTGGGCAGCTGTGATCTGCTTTGCTCTGAGTTTTGGTTTCCGTGTGTAACCAGGAATGGATAGTGTTCTTTTTTTTTTTTTTTTCCTTTAAAGAAATTTATTAGCTTGCTTCAAATTTGCATACACTTCATTTCCTGTCTCTTTAATGAATTCTTTCAATCATGCAAAATCATAAGAGTTTGCGCTCTTGGAAATGGAACTCACACACATTAAGCTAAACCTACTAAGAGAGTGTGCAGGGTAATGAGGTGAGAGGTAAAAGAACTCAGTCCTTCAGTGAGAAGTCTGAAGCATCTAGTTTTATTTTAGCATGTCAGAGCTACTGATGAGAACCGAACACCCAAACTTACAATATATTATTATGCTCATGGATCTATGGGGGCATGGGGAATTTAAATTCTCTAGTGCCTACCTATGAAGGTTTACTCATCAAAAAAATTATTTTAAAGAGTCCACAAATGTTATCTTATTAAGAATTAACTTCCTTAGGACATGGACAACAGGTGGGATTGACTTTGGGGGGAATGGGTGGGTGGGTGGGGGGACAGAGGGGAGCAAAAAAGGGATGGATGTAATACAACAACAATAAAATTAGAAAAAAAAAAAAAAGAAGAATTAACTTCCTTATTAAACTCTGTTTTTTTTCAATTCCTAAGGGTTAAACCATAGAATTAGTGAGTAGTCTAAGATGTTTGGCCTTTATTTGCCTCACATTTTCTTTTTCTTCTTATGTCACTGCTTTCATTCATTTTTTTTTTTAAAGCAAAATATTTTAAAGCTTTTTTTAAATAAAGATTTTATTCATTATTTTAGAGAGAGGGGAAAGGAGGGAGGAAGAAAGGGAGAAAAATATCAATGCATGGTTGTCTTTCACCTGCCTCCAGCTGGAGACCTGGCTAGAGACCTGGGTGGAGACCTGGTTTGCAACCTGGGTATGTGCCCTGACTAGGAATCGAACTGGCAACCCTTGGTTCCCAGGCCAGCACTTAATCCACTGAGCTGCACCAGCTAGGGCTTAATTCATGTTCCTAGGAGCAGAGACACCCTGTGAGGATTTTTAACTTCAAGTTGGAAAAGGTTTTGGACCCTTGTAAATATTGCCTATTGTTTATAAACAGTTTATTTGAAGGAAGAGGTTGATGTTGGCTAATAAGGGGATTGGAGATGTTCTTTAACTTACCTTGATTCTGTCCCTGATTGTTAAGGATAATTAAGAGTGTTTTGTTAAGTTGAAACTGTTATGTCCCCTCTCAGTCAAAGTAATTAATAGCCTAGTTCAGGAGTTCTCAAATGGGAGGGCCAGATAAAGCGCGCGTCACTGTGCTCCAACCCCAGAGTTTCTGGTTCAGTGGATCTCCATGGGGTAGGTTATAATTTGCATTTTTAAAGAATTTCCCATTGATGATATTGCTGGTCCCTGGAACCACACTTTGAGAATCACTGGCTATGGTTCTAGTGCCTAGGGATCAGGCCGAAACCTTAGCACCATCAAATATTATGGATTGGAGTTTGGAAAGATTTTTGTGAGCCTTCTACTTATTTGATGTCTTGAAAGTAACACCCTGCACACAATACTTAAGGCAGCAAATGAAGCCACATTGAGCAAGATCAAGACAACTTTGTCCTAAATAGGAGTGGATGTACAGATGGAAACGCCCTGACCATGACGAATTGTCCAGGTCTGCATCTGGTGATAGACAATATGCAGCATTTTGGTTTAGTAGCTGAAACCTATACATCTTAAATTTCATTGGCTTTTGCTGGGAGAATAGAAGTGCTACAGCAGTGTTCAAAGAACTTTCATCTACTTAAATGAATCCTGGAATTGTTAGGCATTTCATCAGCCTCGTTGCTTTTATTACTTTCTGTGGCCTAAAGACATATGACAGGTGTAGTATAGTATTTAAGACATTTTATGTATGGCAAAGGAGTTCTTTTTTTTTTTCCTCCCAGTGATGAGGAGCATTTTCTTCCTGTCTAGAAAGCTGATTTTTATATAGTTTGACTAGTGACATATCTCCCGTGTGGCAGAAATAAGTTTTGCATAACTTTTAAGAGCCCCGGCTGACCTATTTAACAGATACCCAGTGCTACATAATGTATTTAGGTCAAGTATTGTGTTTGAGCTCCTCATCACTCTTGTACTAGTCTTGCTTTCCATGAAAACCTCAGGTATATCACAGATACAAATATAGGCCAAGGGATGTTGCCTGGTATCAAAATGTAATAAATCTTTCTCTAACATAATTATCATGTCACCCAGTCCTACTACAGAAGTTAAAAAGGAATCTAAGATTTTAATGAAACATCTGCCCTACTGGTATTACTTTAAGGCATCCACAGTGCTGCCGTTAACACAGTACTCTGACTGGGAACCTGAAAAGCAGTGGTGGAGTTAAAATGCTTTTGAATGTCATCACAATTTTGGAACACTTTTCTTTAAAAATTAAAAAGAAAATCGTGGTGCGCTGTCACTTTTTAATATAACTTTTTACTTGAGAAGTCGAATGATTAAGTTTTGACACATGTCTCTCAGGGTAGGGGTTTTTTCCCCAGCAGAAAATTTTCAGGTAAAAGTTGAAACCTGAATATGGGCAGTGTCATTATCCTAATATGTTGGAAGATGAATCCATCCATCTTAGAACAATACCTCATTGCCTCCAAGGATCTTAAATTGTGTAAGAGTAAATGTGAATTTGAAATGAGATGTTGAGAAAATGCAATTCAAAAATTATTCTAAGTTAGCTTTTAACATGTATTTATCAAATACATTTGTTCCCCCTTCTAAATGGAAGATGTTGATTTTTTTTTAAAGCAGTGGGTGCCAATAATATCCTTTTATTTTTGTACACATATCCCGCTTTCCCTCCTCCAAGACACCAAAATGAGTGCCTTGAGGTCAATCCATATCTGGAAGGGATAAGAAACAAAGCTTCAAGTTTAGTTCTTTAGCTTTGATTTGTAACACACTATTATTCCCATTTTACTGCTTACAAACTAAGATCCACTTGCCTATGCATGTAATCCATTGTAGTGTAGCAGAGGTTGGAAATTAATCCTCCTGGCTTACTTTGTGATTCTATGCAGATAGCTATAATCACCTGCGGAGCTTTTGGAAAATAATGCCTGATCCAGGGCCCCAGCCAGCCCATTACATCAGCATCTCTGAGGATGGGACATAGGCAAAGCTTTTTTGTTTTTTTTTTTTTCTTTAAAGCTCCCCAGGTAATTCTGATTGTGAAGTCAGGGTTGAGAACCACTAGCGAAAATCAAACAACGTACAACTTCCTCCTGAGTCTATAGGAATCACTTTTTCCTAGCATTTGCATCTCTAGTCACAAGTTGACTCTCTTACACGACAGAAAATTAATTATACACGTGCAAGGAAAGAGATTCTCTGTTATCACATTTCTTTGTGTGATCTAACACAGAGAATAAGACCCTTGACTGAGGCTGGGGATGGGGGTGGACAGAAGATCTGACCACAGGTTAGTAGCATGAACACAGGCTGTCTCCCCCTGTCTTTGATGGAGCTCAGGGACTGGTAAGACAGATATGAACACACAGAGCCAAGCAAGTTACTCACACTCTTCCTCACCATCATCTATAAAATGGTAATAAGAATACAGTGGTTATGAGAGTGAAGTTAAACATATAAACCTACCAACATCTTGAAGGAATGAAGTATTTTAAAATAAAGAATTAAAAATCAAGGCCCTGGCTGGTGGCACAGTGGGTAAGGCGCCAGCCTGCTAATCCAAAGGTCACTGGTTTGATTTCCAGCCAGGGCACATAACCAGGTTGCAAGCCAGGTCTCCAACCAGGTCCATAGCTGGAGGCAGGTGAAAGGCAACCATACATTCATGTCTCTCTCCCTCTCTGCCTCTCTCCCTACCCCTCTCTCTAAAAATAATAAATAAAATCTTAAAAAAAAAAAGAATTGAAAATCACATTTTCTGCTTTGGGCCAAGTAACAAAACAGCAAATTTGTCTTTCAATCCTTTTGTTTATATGTATTAAAGGAATAGATTAAAATGGATATGTGTATGGTACATTACACGTCTTAAAAAACAAATGTAAGTGACCTTTGTATGAACTGTTATTTGGATTATTTGTGTTCTCAATTCCCACAGACACCTGAAGAGTAATTCCCCCTGCTCATTTCCCCCTTCCTGTTACTATTTTTCCTAGATAAATATGATGTTAATACTTACACAAACAAGCTCATAATTATATTGCAATAATTGTGGGAGAAGACTTTTTGGGGGATAAGGCATATATCTGAGAACTTAACATTGTAAGTAGTGATCCTGGTTTAGAATGAGGGGTTCCACGTGAGATGTGGGGTTCACAGGATTCCACCCACTGCTATGGCTCACCCTTCTTTGCTTTTATAAACCTCTACATTTGTGTTTGTTTATTTTTTGAAAGTAAATATATATTTACTGTGTATTTTCTTTATATTTTTTGTTATTTTAATTATTTGAGACATCATTTATAAACCCTAACCACGAGCAGTATAGCACTTGACCATTTTTTTAACCTGGCAATTCATCATCTATTTTTTAAAAGTACTAATAAATTTACTGGCACCCTCAAAATAAGAGAAATTTGGCTAACTTTATTGGCCTTATTAAAGTTGTGTGTGTGTGTTTGTGTGTGTTTGTGAACTTCAGCTGTTACATGGTATTTCTCTAATGCCCTGGTACAAAGTCTACCACTGATTTGCTATATTCATTACTTTACTTTAAAAAATAATTAGAGTGATATATAAAAATTTTTAAAGAAAGTCACTTAATTTTCTTTTACAATTACAAGATTTTTGCAAATAGAGATGTTTTAATCATTTCACTTAGATCATTTATAATGTGCTTCTTTATAATCTTACAATTTTGAGAAGAACTATGATGAAGTGAAATAAGCAGTATACTTTTTGATGGAGGCACATTCAGAAGCATTTCCTAAATAGAGGACTTGCTTTTGTTTTTATTTAACTGTAATAGTGGCCCCTGTCTGAGAGTCTTTATATTAATTTATGTGACACTACTGCAATTAAACCTTCCACCCTCGAAACAAAAAGAAAAACCCACACTGTCTTTCGTGGAGGAAACCCGTTCCTCATGATGCTTCTTCTCATCCCTTTGTCACATTCCCAAGGCTGCATCTCTGAGTCTTCATTTTGATTAACAGCCTTTCTTAGGAAGTGGGAGGCAGAGACTAAGATGCTAAACTCTCTCTGAAGTGTGTGCTAAATGATTCACAACAGTGTGAATGAATCAATTTCTGCAAGCATTCCCAACCTTTTACATATGTCGTCTGCCAAATCTTTGTTGGATTATATTCAATTTAAAAAAAAAAAAAAAAGGCACCTTTCTCCATAGCACCTCTTTTCACACAACCTACACGTCTGCAAGTTCTTTGTGTTTCAGCTGAATGTTACTTGCTCCAGAGATAGTGTTTTGGAGGAGTATCTAATATTAATTTGTCTTTACATGTAAATGTGTTAAGGTATGCCTCTTTCATTTTCATCATTGCTACTTGGGTTTTGGTGGTCTCAAATGTTTATTTTAAGAAACTATTGGAAATAAGAGAGATCAAGTGTTGGCCCATTGCTGTGGATACACATCCTAAGTGATGCTGAAGAGGGGTTACCTTATCCTAAATGAAAGAGAAATATATTTTTCTGAGTATTTTATTATTACTTATAGGGAAAATAAGTCAGCAACAAATTTGTAGTGTATACCTAGCTAATTGTGTATGTAGGCAAAGGTTACTTAATTTTTAAATATGTCATTGTTAATGAGAGTACAATTCTCAAAACTGACCTGAGGACCAAGTCTAATCTTCCAAATGGTATGATCCTATTTAAGGGGGAGTTGGTGGCTATATTTCAAGGATAGTAACATAACACTCAGGGGGTGTCCTTTTTTTTTTATGATGACTGATGATGTTCTCCCTCCAACATTTCAAGAAAGGCATCATTGTTTTAGAACAAGGAATCTGGTGATTCCGTGTATATAATTGAGAAACAGCCTAGGCTAGAAAAGGGGTTTAGTAGAAACCATATTATGAACCATTGGAAAAATGGTCCAAAGTCACATCTAGGAGACCTCCATGCATTTCCTAGTGAGTCTGGGTTAACTGCTGTTACCCTTCTGTTCACATTTTGAGTCTTTCTTCCCTCAAGGAAGAGGAAGACAGTGCAGGCTCTGACTGCCTCCTCACTCAGGTTGCCTAGCTGCAGGGCCTGAGACACTGAGGCATAGGAAGAGAAGGAGGAGGAGGAGGAGGAGGAGGAGGAGGAGAAGAAGAAGGAAGGGAGTGAGGAATCTGGACAGAGCATGCAGCCTCAGCTACCCTGCAGCTTCAGCCTAACCTACAAAGGTGATGTCCCTCAGGTCAAAAAGCTGGGTTTGTGGCCAGAGAAAGACAAATGCCATGTGATCTGACTTATATGTGGAATCTAACAAGATAAAATGATGAAAAAATAGAAGGAGGCATGGGTTCATAGAATAGACTGACAGCCGTCAGAGGGGTGGGAAGTTGGATGAAAGAAGATGAAGTAATTAAGAAAAAAAAAAATATATATATATATATATATACACACACACATGATGCAGTGTGCAGATGATGTTTCATTGAGCTGTACACTTGAAACCTATATTGTTTTGCAGACCAATGTCACCCCCCAAAATTTGAATGAAAGAAAGAATGAATGAATGAATGAACAAACAAATAAATATCAAGTTGGCTTCTGTACCGGCCATGTCAGGCAGTCATTGTACCTGAAGTCCTTTATTAGCTGACAGTCCCTGTAACTGGGGGCTGACTGTCCCCAGGAAAGGGATCTGGGTGGAGCATTAACAGCATCCACATTTTGCTTTTTGTCTCTCACCTTTTTAACTCCAGCTTTGCTCTGCATTCATCATGACATCATTCTGTTCAGAAATCATTAAAAAGCACTCCTTCATTCTGCACCTGGTTTATGAATCTTTCCCTTTCTCCCTACTTGACAGGCTTCTTTGATCGTTTCTTCATCTCAAATCTTTTCTTCTTCATGCCTAGAACTTAGAGTCTACAGAACTATGATTGCATCCCCATTGTATACATTTAGACTTGGGTAAATTATTTAACCTCTTAGAATCTATGTTTCTTTACCTATACAAGAGGCTGTTTAGTTCATAAGTTGAAATGAGGTGTTGCATTTGAAAACTTTATAAAATTATCCCCATAGTATCCATTTATAAAAGTGTCTACCCACAAGGACACTGTGCTGTCTTTAATCTATGAACATCTTTGTGTTCATTGTGTTTGGCAATTATCATAACTATACTCGAATTATAAGGCAGCTGTTACCTTTGGGCATCTTCTCCTTAACTAGACTTTGAGTTTCTTAAAGTCAGGTTGCATTGCTTAACCATCCTCTACAATGGTAACATGGGAGATATTTTATGTAGATTTGTAAATTAACATACTTATTTATGACAACTTGTATCTGGACCATAAAAGTATAGAAGGGATCAAAAGTTGGGAAAGGGAACTTTCTGTGAACAACCTCCAATCCAAATATGTACATATGTAAGAAATGAATGATTCTAGTAACCATTGTATTAGCCACGAGCTTCCAGAAAGTCATCTCCTAATTATTTGCCTTCTTCACATTTATTGTTATAACCAAGTAAAATATGTCTTTAAGAACATTTCCAAAATCTTTAAAAACTTTGAGTTTATATTATATGAGGTCTCTCCAGAGAACATCTAGCCATTTTTTATATAATGAGAATAGTTTGCATGACACCAATATAACCTGGCAGCCAAGGGGAGTGGACTGGAATGCAAAGAATGACAATTTCACTGTACTAGTCAGTGAATGAGCAAGGTGTACTGTGTGGCTGTCACATTCAAAATGAGCAAGTTGAGCAGCAAACCTGCATCAAATTTTTCATTAAGCTTGAACATTCCTCCACTGAAACTATTCAGAGAATTCTGAAGGCTGCAGCTATGTGCAACTGGTGATTGGCAGCTTCATCATGACAATTAAACATGCCCATAATGTCTTGTGCAGAGTTTTTTGGCAAAAAAACATCAAATCATCCAGTCGACTCAGCCCCCATATTACAGCTCAGGTTTGGTGCTCCGTAACGTTTGGCTTTCCCCAAAACTAAAATCACCTTTGAAAGGGTAGAGATTTCAGATCATTGATGAGATTCAGGAAACTATAATGGAGCATCGGACGGCAATTGGGAGAACCATGTGAGTTCCAAGGTACCTACTTTGAAGGGACTGAGGCATCATTGTTCTATGTACAATATTTCTTGTATCTTGTATCTTCTTCAATAAATATCTCTATTTTTCATATTAATGGCTGGATACCTTCTGGACAGACCACATATACCCTTCTCTCAAGACTTGAATATTTAATTAGGATATCTGATTGAAAGTGCATGTCAAAATGATTAGAATCAGTAGATTAATTATAAAAGGCAATGTTATTAGGAGTTATTATTTATTATGTTTATAGCACTGGAGTTTATTTTCAAAGCATATTCCATCATGCTTCAAGTTTATTTATAGATCAAACTTCTTAGCAAGTCTGGCTTTCATGATTTCTCTCCATGCACTGGGCTTGTACAAGTGGCTATTGAACACCAGCCAAGATGATTCACTTTTTATCACAAGATGGAAAACTTCTTTCAATATGGTTCTGTCTTGAGATATCTGTTTTCTGCTGCTGGTTAAATACCAGTGACATAGACGCTGGTAAGCTTTCATTGAACACTTTAAGATAAGTAGTTCAGGACTGTTTAAAAATCTGAAACTTCGGATTGTGATGAAAAAAATACAAGTGGACCACAACACAATAAACTGAACTTACTCATTTCTCTCTTTACCTCCCAGCTATAACTCTAAATAAAGAGATAGGGGAGAAAAAGAAATTGTGAAAGATGCAGAGGAATGCCCAAACAGCCTGGCTATTTCCACTAGAGTTGGTATTTATTTCCTTTTAAAACAATTCATGGTTTAGGTGTGTTTCTTAGCTGAAATTAGGGAGCTGACAAAAGATAGGATATTTGGAATGTCAAACATTATTGAAGCTGGAAAAGAATGAAATTGAAACAAAGAACGCCTGCTACTTTAACCCATTGAAGAAAACATAATGTTCTTTACTTGCTGACTAGAAATATAGTATTTTCAAAGAAAAGAAAGTTCCAATCTAAATGAGAAAAAAATATAACAATTCACTATGTAAAGCTATGAAATAAGAAATATTTTGAGGTGGTTTTTTCAGTTTCTGGAAGGGTAGGTATTCAGTATAAACAAGGTTTTATTCATCAGGTGATGAATATTTTCCACAAATTACAATAAAGAGAATAAAATCAGCTTGTCACTAAAGATTTTTTTATTGACATCTTTGCTTGTCTTCATGCCAGTAATTAAATTGCTAATTATGTGTTTCTGTTACTTTGGTCATGCTTTTATTACATAATTGCTTCAAGTTTTGCTCAAACCACTAACAATATTTATTTAACCTTTTTTGTACATTAAATAAATTTTAATATATACAAGCCTTGGAACTAGTTCACTGACTCTGTTTTGATTAGCAAAATCAAAGGAATTCTAACCTTTCTTGTAGTTATATGAATAGGGTTGTATTTTCAATTAGATTGCTGATAATTATTAATTTAAGACATAGCAATCATTGAAAGGCCAATTGAAATAGAACAGAAAAATTACAAAGAAAAGAAAACTTTTCAAAATCCCTGTGTCCATTCTTAAAAAAATACCATATTTTTTCTTGAGGTAATTGGAAATGTGATTAACAATTTGATTCTTAATAAGCACCCCATATTTTTCAAAAAGATATTCGATTAAATTGTGGTTAATTCAGTTACCAAGCTTCCTCTCCTATTTGAGTGTAGGCATAATTTTTGTCAGTGTTTCAATATATTCATGATTTTGTTTTCTCATTTGTTTATTTTATGCAAACCATAAGAGACATTTTTCTCACTGAAGATTGCCTCTTTATTTTATTTTGAAATATTTGTATATTTATTTCATTAAATGAGATAATGCTTTTTCTTATTAACATAATTTCCAGTACATTAAACATATTTCTCCATGGACAGAAGAAAGGAATCAAATTAAATGACAGCTAAATCACTTGCAGCAATTTCAACTGTTAAAAGAAATAAGTGTCTCTGTTTTCTTTGTGATCATAAGATGTGCTGTAAAGGGAAATGAAATACTAAAGAAAGAAGTGAAAACATAAAGAAATAATGACTGACTTATTGCAGTAATACCATGGAGAGAAGAAAAATTCACTACAAATAAAAGGTAAAATAATATAGTGGATTTGAAAGTTACAAAATTCATTTCTTATTGATGACTTCAGTGGAAGCCTAATACTAAGTAAACTGATGGGAAAAAATCAATGCAATAAACTATGAATGATGAAAGTTGAAATAAATACTTTTGTGTATGGAGAACTATTATTCTAAATGTCTTTAATTTTTTAAATAATTCATATCTTTATGCTTATAAAAAAAGGAGGAGTTACTTCTTGGTGGACTCAAAATGCATGTAAAAAGCATCTACTAGAATTTCATATTTAGTAATAAGTCCAAATGATATTAGTGGCCTTATGATTTTTAGTATCATGTCCTGACTTTGACAGAGTGCATTAGGGGGAGGGAGGTGAACCTTACTTTCAAAAATGGTCCTGGTGCATCTATACAGCAGAGTAACTCTATAAAGGATACACTGCTGTCCAAAAAGACAGTATTTGGACCCTGGAAAGAACAAAACTCAGAATATATATCATATGTGTGTATGTATACAGTGTGCTTGTGAACCCTCCGGGGGACAGCACTGGCACTTTTTGACAAAATTCACCATGGCTGTATACATGCTTATGCATACATGCTTATGTGTATGTATGTGTTTGTATTTTGTTATGCTTGTCAAATTGTTAGTGTGTTCAAATCAGAGCATACAGTTTACCTGGATTACTGTATTTGCAGGTAGGCTTATCCACTCATTTTCTCTCCTTTCACACATCATTAAAAATAACTAGTTAATTTAATCAATTTAATCAGAAGGCAGTCAATTCAGTATGGGGGGGAAAAATCACTGGAGCCACTTTTGCTGAATTGATTTTGACTGAATTAACCTTCTAATATAGTTGATCTTGAAGGCTTCTCTTCTCCAGGTCCTGTCTTTTCCTCCCCACCCTGTGTCCCAATCAATGTATACCCTAAGCCTCTTTCCCTTTTGCCCTCCACATCCTTTTTTCCTTCAGGCTTTTTCTCCCTTCTTCTCTCCAACATGTTAAGGAGCCTTTTCTGTGTACCCTGTCTTCCCATTCATTCTCCCTTTTTACCAGATGCACTAGGGGAAAGAAAACACAAAACATTCTAAATCTGTTTTTTCTTTGTTTGAATTGTAGAGATTTGTAACCATCGCTTGGCTGCAGACATCTGGTTGCTGATCTAGAATGAGACTCTAAAGGTAAGCGCTGTGATTTTTCCACTTTTAGAGACCTCATTTTTCCCAGGGTTCTCGGGTCCCTCTCCGTGTAAACTTTTGGACTGTGCCTGGGATTGTTTTCTCTTGGTGCAGCAGCTTTGTGGGTCATGTGTGAGCTGCAGGTGCACTGTTTTCTGATGGGTGGGGGAGGGCTGGCATGGGTTGAGGGCAGTGCTAACGTTCAGGCATCCTTACGTTTGCCCACTTTGGAAACACTTCCTCTTATCTTTCCTTCGGAATGCAGGGGATAAGGCAAAAGTGCAGGCCACATGCAAGAGATTTTGAATTATGCATTAAGCTGATAATGCTCCAGAATGCTAGCATATTCAATAAATAACTAGGCTGGTGGGGAGGAGGAGGTCACTTTACCTGTGCGGAGGGCACCGCATAGGGAGAGAACTAGAGGAAGCCTAGGTGAAGGGTGAAAGGGAGGTCACATACTTTTAGCTTGCTCTGATGAAGGAGCAAGGAGAGCAAGTTAATATTGAAATTATTGTCTAATGCTTATTTGCTTCTGAATTGATCTAGCCAGGATAACACAACTGTGGGCCTTGTGTGTGCACGTGTGCTTCCATGGCAGGGTTAGCCCTTCTGTGGAAGCGTATGTAAAGAAATTCTGTCCAGGGGAGAAAATCATTTGAATCCTTTAATGGGACCTATCAACTCTTTAAAAAGGCAAGATTTTTCATGATGGAGTTTGGCAAAATATACAATAGGACACTCAGGGGTTTGTTTCACGGGGTTTCTTTTCATGATTAGTATGTAGCAGAGTGGCAGTAGAAGTTAAGCCAGTGGAAGAAGCAGTAGGATTAAAAGAATGCTATACATTTCCTGTCTGGCCCACCCTACAGCACAACCCACTGCTTCTGAAAATGAATTCTTTTATCTTTGTGTTGCATCTCCTGCTTTAGTAAAATGTATCCATGATCGTGACCATTTTTGTCCTGTGACAAATTAACCATGGTGCATGTATACACACACACCCTCACATGCATACTCACACCAAACACACACAAACATGCATACTCATACAAACACACACAAGCACGCTTTAAAAAAATGTTTAGTTATATCTACAAAGGGAATGGAAAGTGCCCAGGGCGTGGGAACTCTAGAAGATGAATAACTGAACCTCTGCCTATTCTTCCTCGCCAAAAAAAAAGAGGAGAAATTACGTGTGTCTTTCGTCATTTACCTAGTTTTAGACAGCAATTTGCAGTCCCTGGTTCTGCCTTCCCAAGCTGGCGTTCAGACTCTCTGCAGCAGTGAGTGCGTTTGCGAGGCTGGTTCCATGGGCTGCATGCATATACACACCAACAAATTAAAAAATGGATCTGGGCAAACACCCTTCTCCTCAGAGAATCCTATCAAGCCGTGTTTAAATGAAATAATTTGCAGAGTGTGGGGAATAGCGCTTTTGTAGCAGTACCTGAAGGGTATCGTCCCTCGGGAAATTTCTGCCATTTAGTCCAATCTGGTGCATGCCAATGAGGCACACGCGCGTGCACACACAACCTCGTGGATAGATTCCATTTTACATCTGAATCATATTTATTTCTTTGGGTTATCTGCCATTCTGTGTTTATGTCGAGAGAAAAATAAAAAGAGGCAGTCCCTTTGTGATGGGTTGAAGTCATTAAGATCCAAGCAAAAGCAAAGAAGGGTTATTAGTGAGCCTAGATGAGGGAAGGCTGACTTCTGGTGTAAGCCGGTGCTGCCACAGTTCCTGGGGGACCATGGCTGCAGTCGGGCGAATGCTCCAGCTCAGGCCAGTGTTTGATTTTGCCCCCAGCCCATTGACTGATGGCAGAAGAGGAGACATTGCTGTGATGAGGTAATGGGAGTGGGTAAACCACAAATAGCAAAAAATTAGTTGATTCCTTGCTGCATGTCTGGCTCAGCCAATAAATAATCAAAACCTAAGCAGAAGCTTTCCGGTTACATACTACGCCTCTAGTTGAGTCATTTCTCTGTAGGCAGATGTATTCTTAGCTAGTCAGCACACTGATCCACTGTGGAAAAGACAAGCAAATCACAAGGATGGCTAGTGAAGGAAATGTTAATAGAAGGGGAGGGGGTGTGGAGGAGAGAGAGAAAGAGAGAAAAAAGAAGAATATCTGCATACCTTGGTTATGGAATTTGGGACATTAGTTATATTCCTCCAGGCCTAAGATTATCTTTGTACTCTTGAGACTCCTACTTTAATCCTTCATTCAAAAACAGAACAAACAGAACACTCTGGGGCATTACTAGTGGCCTATACAGAAGCCATAGAAGCCGTGTGCAAGAGGGGAAGTCTCGGTGAATCCCACATTCTGGGTCTTTCACAAAGACGTTGATACATTAGTCTGTGGGGGCTGTAGACCGAGTGGCTTAATAGGGGTTTATTTTCTCATAGTTCCTGAAGCTGGAAGTCTGAGGCCAAGGTGTCGGCAGGATTGGTTCTTCTCAGGCCTCACTCCTGGGCTTAAAGGAGAGCTTCTTGTGTCTCCACGTGGATGTCCTTCTGATGCTCTTGTGCCTGGTGTCTCTTTGTGTCTAAATTTCCTCTTCTTATGAGGTTGCCAGTCCTATTGGACTAGGTCCCACCCTAAACTCTTCATTTGAACTTAATCCCTTTCATTATCTTATCCCCCAATATGATGATATTCTGAGAGTGTTGAGACTTCAACATATGGATTTGGGAACATGAGATTCAGCTCATAAGAACTGGTCTCCCAAAATATATGATAGAATAATAATCCATTCCTTCACTTCTGCTAGCTTATTTAGAAATTTATTCCCCCAACCTTTATCCTCTTCTGTACTTTCATTATACTTCATTGAAACTCATTTATTACAAGTAATGTAGGTGATTGTGATTTGTTGTTTTAAGAGATGAGGGTTGGAGAGAGAGAGAAAAACCTTATTTAAGAAAGCAAACAAATCTGACATGAATTTTTCTAACCAGGAAAATCATCTCTTTTTTCTGCTGGACCAGCAAGGCTGCAAGGCAGACGATTGTATCATAGGGTTACGAGAGCAGGTTCGTGGTTTGGCTCCACCACGTACTGACTCTCATCTTGAGTATGTTTGTAGCAGTGTCTAGGGTACATAGTGCTTCCAATTGACTTTTCCTCTGTGTATTAGGGATAATAAATACAACTGCTTCAAAGAGTTGCTGGGAGGATTAATTGAGATAATACATTTAAAGTACTTAGCGTGATGCCTGGGTCACAATATGTGCTTCTAATGGGCTAAATGTTTATGTTCTCCCCAAATTCATATGCTGAAGCCCTACCTTCCAACATGATGATATTGGATGGTGAGGCCTTTGGGAAGTAATTCTGTTTAGAAGAGAGCTCCAGAATGAGACTCTTGTGTTAGGATTAGGGCCATGGTCATGAGAGGAAGAGCAAGAGGGTAGCACGGCTAAGAAAGGCCTTGTGAGGACACAGCTGGAGGGTGGCTCAATACAAGCCAAGGAAGTGGCTCATCAGCTGGGGCAGGATCTGTCTACACCTTGACCTTGGACTGCCAGCTTCCAGAACTGTGAAAACTTAATTCCTGTTGATTAAGCCACCCAATCTATTGTATTTTGTTATAGCAGCCTTAGCTTACTAGGACAGTGCTCAATAAATATTATTTCTATAATAATCATAGTAACCATAGGCACTTAGACAGTGCTATACGGTGCACTCACTGGTGCTGGACAAAAGATGATACCTTCCCTAATTTCCTCTGATTACAGACTTATTTTCTGCTTTTAGAGGTGGAGCTAGGAGCAGGTTCCTTTAAAAACTTTTAAGTGGACTTGGATAGAAAGTTGGACTCCCAAAGTAGAGCTCACTTCCTGTCTTCCAAAGACCCAAAGAAACTTGGTCCAAAAGTAGGAGTAATGAGTCAGGGGGGTCAGTGTAAAAGGGGGCTGGGGCTGCTGACAGCCTGAGGGTCTCTAGGAGCCCAGTGTTCTTCCCCCAGAGAACCTCAGCTGGCACAGCACGGATGGCACAGACCAGGCTGCTACTCCTGCCTCTCGGAGGGGAGGCCAGCGGGCTTCCTGTTTGTCCCTGGGACAGTGGCTCTGAGTGTGGGAGTCCCAGTCCCAGTAGTGTCCACTGGAGAGTCAGAGCTGCTGCCGGGCAGAAGTTACCCACAGGTCTTTTAAGAATGTGTAGTGAAGTGCCAAACTCACCCTTTGATTTAGCTAAGAATTGCCAGCAACACTCAAAATGCTGTATCGTAATCAACAGGCATCAGCCAACACTGAACTCTTCAGGCCCTTCAGGTCCACTGCCTTCAAAAAAAGCCTGGCGACGAAGGAAATAATAGTAGTTAAGGGGCCCTTGGCTCCGTAAAGGGGATCTACATCAAGCCACAGCCCTTGGTTTTGAGAGAAATTTAGGAAGTAGGAGGCTAATTAGAATTGAATACAAAAACAAAGTGTTTGAGCCATGTTAAAATAATATGCGCATGACACTCAATGCTGTTTATGGGGCATCATCCCTGTGGGGGATGCCATGCTAGGCCCTGTACATTTCTGATCTCATTTGATCTTCCCAGAATCCTGTGAGATGGATGTGTTATCTCAAGTTTATAGATGAACAGCCCAGTAGTACGGATTGCCAGAATTCAAACCCAGGCATTTGGGCTCCACTGCGATCAGCGACAGTGGTCGCTGTATTTGGATGCTAATAAAAATCGTTGGGAGGAGTTAAAAAAAAATAGACATTTTTATATTGTACATAAAAATAAATCCCAGAGATATTAAAAACCTAAACTTTAGAAACCATGAAAATATAATACAAGAGGTGATTTCTTTTTATAATTTTCAGTTGAAAAAGACCATTCTAAGGAACACACACAAACCTCTGTGTATTCGCATTTTACACAGTTAAAAATCGAAGAAAAGGATAAACCACACAATATAAAAATAGAAATAAACTATGACCATGCAGTTCATAGAAGAAATGAAAATGCCTAATAAACAATGTGACATGAAGTGGAGGATAAAAATTAAAAATCAGATTAAAAAATACATTGGTCTGGTAAAATTTTAAATTATGAAAAATATTTAACATCAATGACTTGTGGACAAATGGGTCCTCTTATACTTTATGTAGGTAAAAATGGAAAATGGTATATAGCCTTTTGGAAATGCAATTTTTCAACATCTATTAAAATTTTAAGTGCATATATTATTGATACAGAAATTCCATTTCTGTGAATCTGTACTGAAAAAACCCTTACATGTAAATGATCTATAGTACAGGATGTCCATAGAAACATTTTCTCTTTTTTTGTAAAACTAATTAATTAGGAGCAATAGTAACACCAAGGAAAAACTAAAACCATCATCATTATTTATGCTGTGAAATACTATATAGCCAATAGAAATCAAAAGAAAAATAGTTTTAGATAGATACAGATCTAAGTAAGAATAGCATGAAGTGAAAACGTCAACTCACAGAACAGTATGTGTAGGTCCAGCTTGAATTATGTAAAATTCATGCACAACATAAATTAAAAGTGACTACATAAGGGTGAGAGACTCAACATGGTGATGGATGTAGGAAGATGGTGAACTCACCTCCTCCCACGGCCACACTGTGTCTGCAGCTACATATGGAACAATTCCCTCTTTAAAAATGTAATGGCTGGCCTGGCTGAGTGACAACTACACATTCAACAAACGACAAGAAAACCTCACTGAAGCAGGTGGGAATGGCTGGGACACAGTCTTTCTATAAACCCATCCCTCCCTGACATGATAAAACTATAAAGACTATACAGACATCTATGTATATTTAACAGTAATTAACCTTGTAAGGGACAGCTATTGAAGGACTAGCAAGAGCATTCTTTTGTGTTCTTACTTGCATTGATATGCAGTGTGTTGATTTTTATATATTAGCATGTATTTCTTTTTCATTTAAATGTTCGTAAACTGACCCTCCAGAGTTATGGAAAATATTATTGACATGAGAACATTTACATTCATGGATTGCATGGGTAAAATGATGAATCATTGACTGTGGCTTTATAAATGATAAATCTACTTTTTTATATTTTATTTGCCAAATATTCCATAGTGAGTACCCATTGCTCCACCCAAATTGTAATGAATAAAAATCTGAAAGATTGGGGCCCAAGGATCTGCATTTTATGAAGCTTCTTAGATAATAAGTCTGATAGTCAGCTGGGTTTGAGAGTAACTGTCAAAGGTCTTCAGGGCAACATGAATTTGAATGTGCCTAGAGAAGTGATTTTATTTAGATTTCCTTGAAGGTCAATCTAGAGAATATAACTGTACCCTTTTCATTTCATGATTACTGCATCAGCATATGGGGAGTGCTCTAAATCTACACACAACACTTTGAGTTTGTACTTAATTGTTTACAGGATAATCAGTGGGATGGTTTTAGAAAACCCATGGCTGGTTCTTTGCCTCTCCTTTTCTTTTATAGCTTCTTTTTTATTTATTTTTGTTTGGGATACATCTCCTTTTTAGGTTATTGAGCCCTTAAAAAAGAGACACGAGTACATTTCATATCTGAGTGCCTTCTTTTCCTGTATCTGTCATTGGAAAGAAAGGGCCAGATGTGTGTGTCTTCAAAAGAACCTTGAATTCATCTACATAACTTTGAACAATCACGTCTGCCCACCATCTCGTCTTTTAGACATGCCGGTATGCACACCAAATGTTTGTCCACTTAACAACGAGACACTTATTTTTTGCATTCCCAGATCTGTTAATATTTGCTTAGAGTGCAGTTTCCTCTGAATGAATCATGGGATAGGGTCCATTTTTTCTTTTCTGCTCACTAGTTTATACTGAACTATTTTGCTTTTTGCCTCCTTATTTTGGAGGTCAATTTATAGGTGAACTGTTCTAGCCCCCTATGGCTACTAATTCAATACTCTTTGGAGAAAATATAAAATATAAATTTGTGGCTTCTCTGTGTCTTGAGCTTCTTTTCTTCATATTTCATATTTTGGAAGCTCAATTTAGTTGGAGTTCCTAACCTTTTGGCTACAACATATACCCCTGGTGAAGTTGGCCTTACTACAAAATTAGCTACAGGAATGAGAATTGTAAAGGGAGGAAAAGCTCTGCAATAATTAGGATTCATCTACAGCGAGAGCATTTTATTAATTACACATTGTAATCACATGGATAGTCACAAAACCAATCGTGCAAGTCTGTATTTAGAGATTTGTAGACAGAAGACTTAACGTAAACATAGAAATGTTAAACCTACTCAACTGTAACCTGCAAAGAAGATAACTGGAAGGATTCTGTTCTCTGTATGATTTGTGAACAATGCTAAGTAAATATTCATCATTAATATATAATAACTGTTGCTTTTGGCAGTTCACTTTTCATTTAATTTGATAATGTGTCCAGTAAATGAAGTGGGACAGGCTACAGTGTTTTACCAACACAATTGCATATTTTCAATCATTGTTAAATGAAGGCAGCTCAAGGCAAAGATTTAACCCCCACTAGTTTTGTGTGTGATAAAAAGAGAAGGCACTATCAATCTTTATTGTCTGTCTCGCTTACTGTAATTGCATTCAATAGTCCACTGATTCTGTTGTCTGTGCTAATGTCAGGAACAGAGGAGAGCCAGATGCTCAGACTTGATCATATGCATCCAGTGGCTACTTTGATAAGTTGGCAGCAAGTCGCTGGGTTTGATGATAAATTGTTAACGCTATAGATTATGAACAGCTGAACACTGCGAGTGTACATGGAGGAAACTTCTTACCTTGTTTTAAATCTGGCATCATGATGCTAGCTAAAGGGCATGTCATGTATTATTCAAATGCATCTTGCGCTGGAAATGTGCCAATGACTCATTGTATCCCTATGAATAGTAAAAGCAACAACAACAACAAAAATCCACAGTGATTTGAACATGACATTAATGGTCCCAGGATTATGAAAAGCATTTTGAAATACTGTTTAATAGTTTTGATTATCTAATTCAACAAGAAGAAAGCTTTTGAGTTGTATTCACATTTAATCCATATTAAATCATGTTCTTCCTGGTCATTGCTGTTATATTAGCCAATAATGAGGATGTTTTCTAAAAACAAACTGGTTTTTCATATTTGAAACCTGTGGTAGTTTGCTCGTGAAGGGACATAAATTGGAGTTGGGGGGCAAGCGATGTGTTGAAATTTTTGCCAAGATTCTGTTTCATATAGATGCTTCTTCCTTTGAAAGAGATGTGGTATAGGCCATTTGTACAGAGTATACAATAGTCTTTCTACTGTTGAGTCCATGTGACAGATGCCAAAGTTCAGGTTGTGGTTCTTACATCATTGGCCAACTATTGAAGTTGTTTAATAAGGCTGAGATGGCCATGAACTGTGTAACAGCCTCATGCTAGAGAATGCTAAGCCGTTGACCACATTTTAAGTAAAAGATTTTAAGTGCAACCAGATGAAGAGTACCTTTTTTTAATCATCAGAAGAATTGCTCTTCAAGTCTTCGATCAGTATAGGGTTTAGTTTCCCTAAAATAAACACATGTAAAAAATCCTGTTGGCCACAAGGGCTGGGACAAAAAGTCTCTTGCCTAACTGCTAAGTTTCCTTTTCGTTAGATAATGGAAGTTTTGTAAACTATTGCATATTCCTTTTTGCTTGTGCTGCCAGGGAACTCAAAAATTCAATCTTAGTCACCTTTTTAGATGGGTTTTCATCTATTCTTACATATTTGTAAATTTTCTTTCCTTTTGTTGTTATTTTAGCTCTTTTTTTTTTTTTTTTGGTCTCTCTCATGTTGGCCAGATGGGTACCTAAGGTAAATGGATAACAGAGAAAATTAAGCAGTGGGTGGAGGAGCAAACTTTACCATGAGGTTTAGGAGTGGAGACCTGGGGTACATATCACTGTGTCACTAGAATAAGTGCTTCCGAGGGGTCTGAAAAAGAGGATTACTCTGAAATTTCAAAGGTGTGTTAACCTAGATGCCCAGAAACAATGGCTCAGTCTTGCTAAAGACAAAGATAAATCTTTTATTTATGTGGCTGAGGGATGACTCCTCACCATGACCTGCCCATTTTGGAATTTATGATCAGGGTACCTTGTGAGGTTCCTTTCTCTTAGATTTATTACAGCACCCTTTTCCCATCTACAATAGTAAGCATTTAATAAATGTTAGTAATAACGATGATGATAATGTGCACGTGAGCTCTAGATGGTAAAGATAATACTATATGACCCAAATACTAGAGTTTACTTTTGATGGCATCTGAAACTGAGTTTGGATCTTGCACTAATCTCACCCAAAATTTTTGGTGTATAAGTTAAATCCTGTTTTACGCATGTTGATATATAAGAATCTTGGTTTGCTCATTTGATTATAAGAGATGCAACTTCATTGAATGAAAGATGTTTAATTTTATAAAATTCTTTATTTTCACATTCTTTGAGTTATCGGGCTTCTCGGTAAGAGTCATTTAAATTTATATCAGGTTTGCAAGAGCATGTTGTTGGTCTCAAGTAAGGTTCTGCTCCTTTCCCTCATGAGCCCTCCATGTGACCTCTAGCACTATTGCCTACCTTGATCTGCTGCTCTTAGTTTCCTCTGGACACAGGGGCTGCTCCTTCCCAGGCTTCTCCAGTCAGTTCCTGTGTGCTGGTGTGTCCAGCGGCTTGGCTGTGAGCTCCTGCTTGCTCCTCCTCCTACCCATCCAATCCGGAGGCCTTGAATGCCATCTGTACACTAAAGACTGCCAAATTCCCACCTCCAGTGTGGCTCCTTCCTTGGTACTTCAGTTCACCGCCTATTTGCCATCTCACCTCAGATGCATAATAAGCATCTAAAACCTGGCCTGATTTACCCACCTAGGCTACTTCATTCCCCAGTCATTCCTATTTTGATAAATATTACCACCATCTAAAATTGCTCAAGCCCAAAATGTAATTCTCACCCTTGCTTTCTTCTCTCTCTCTCTCTCTCTCAATTCTTATGTATTGACTGATTTTAGAGAAAGAGGAAAAGGGAGAGAGAGAGAAAGAGAGAGAAACATCAATTTGTTGTTCCACCTATTTATGCATTCATTGGTCGAGTCTTGTGTTGTGTATGTCCTAATTGGGGGATTGAACCCACAACTTTGACCTGTCTAGACAATGCTGTAACCACTGAGCTACCCAGCCAGGGTTCCTCCTGTCTTTCTTTGCCCACCATGTCAATCCATTAGAGAATTCTGTTGGGTCTCTCTCTGACACATATCTAATCTGGTCTGTTTCTATTACATTTTTTTCTTTCCCCGCTTATGCCACTACACTTAAGATACCAGCCACTCCCCCTTATCCCACTGCAATAGCTTTTGGTCTCCCTGCTTCTCCTTTGCTTCCCTTACAATTCATGATCTGTAAAGGAATATTTTAAAAGCACAAATAAAATTACGGTCTTGACTTCTTCCTAAATCCCTCCAATGGCTTACCATCATATTTAGGATAAATGCCAGATTTTGTTTGTGAGGCCCTACTTTTCCAAAGTCATGTCTTCTGTACCCTCACTCCTGTTCTTCAGGCACATCGATGTTGCTCTTCCTCAGGGCCTTTGCATAGACGTTGTTTCTCCTTGGAATACTGTTGCCCCAGCGTTTTACAGCACTGGCTGCCTCATTTCATTCAGGTCTCAGCTTAAATGCCATTTCACACAGCTTTCCTGGCACGCATCTTCCACCATTGCTTGTGTTTTATTTTCTTCAAAGCTTATCATTACCTTTCTTCTTTATGTGTTACTTTCTCCTTTCCACTCCTGGCATGTGCGCATCATGAGAACACAAATGTTTTTATCTTGTTGACTGCTGAGCATTGTGTTCGGCATACAAGGTGATACGGTAGACTCTGGGATCAGATTTACCAGGTTTGGATGCTGCCACTGTCACCACTGCTCTGTGATTTCACATCAGTTGTTTCATTCCCCATGGCTTGGTTTTCCCATGTGATAATGGAGACTGTTAGCATCTGCTCATACTGCCTTTGTGGGGAATAAAGGATACCATACATGTGAAATATTTATGACAGGTCTGGAACTCAATAGTTTTTATCTATTTTCCTCTTTACTTAGCATAACACTCTTATATAGTTGGTATTTAATAAGTATCTGTTGAATAACATATGAAAAGATATATAATGATATTTCCATGTTTTTTTATATTTCTGAATATTTTCTGTTTTAATATTAACTTATGAAAAAATCTTATAACAAACAAAATTTTTACCTCATTAGAGGGCTTACAATATTTATAATGTTTATCCCAATGACCTATTGTTAATAATTACATTATTTAAATTCCTAACTTGGATATATTAAATCTTGATACATTAGTGAATTGGTATTTGGCAAATTAGCTCACTCATCATAAATGGCAAAATTGCTTGGCTATTTTTCTTAATAAAATTTTGAAGACTGATAACTATTTTCTCTTGATGTGCAACTTGGTATTTGGGAAAAATTATAAAGTATTGTTGATCAAAATGAAAAAATAAAGTAATCTGTAATTACTGATTTATATATATATATATATATATATTTGTACTTCCAGACTTCTGTTTATACTCTCATTTGTGTTTTGCTTGTTATTAGCCGTCTGTGTTCGCCTGAAACAAAGGCTTATGGAAGAGGGTTTACTTGGGAAGCAATCCCAGGGAGGCTGTTTGTATTGCTATTGTTGACTGCATTGTTTTTTAGAAATTGATTGTTTTTTCAGTGTTTGCTCCATGTATATAGAACTACAACTGATTTTTAAAATTGTATCCTAAGACTTAGTTAAGTTTAGTAGTTTTTTTTTTTTTTTTGTAGAATTTTCTGCATATATAATTCCATTGTCTGAAAAAACCCATTTTTCCTAGTTCTTTCCAATTTTAGGCCTTTTATTTCTTCCTCTTATCTTATTGCACTATATGGAACCTCCAGGTAAATGAAGTTATGGGAGCAGAACCCTTTGCCTTCCTTTGTTCTAATCTTGGAGAGAAAATGTTCAATGCATACTATTTATTATGACACTTGTTAAGGGTTTGTAACTATTCCTCTATATCAGATTGAAGTAGTTCTCTTCAGTTTCTGGCTTTCTAAGAGTTTTGTTTTGTTTTTGAGTCACAAAGAGATATTAACATGTTGCCATCCCCCCCACCCCACTCCTGCCTGTATTGGGAAGACCATATGAGTGTTTTTTTATCCTGTTAATATGACTAAATTCATGGATTTATTTTCAAGCATGTAAACAGCCTGCCATAACTAATACATATATTAGTTATAATGTATTATTATAACCTTGTTTATGGTATATCATCTTTTATATATATCGCTGGATTCAGTGTGCTACTATTTTGTAAAGGATTTTTGTGTGTTCATTCATGAGAATTTTCAGTCTGTATTTCTTTTTTGTTTTCATTTTTCTGGTAATATCCTGACTAGGTTTTAATATCAGAGTTATGCTGGCTCACTGAGTGAGTGGGAGGTGAGTTTTCCTCCCCTATGGTGAGTAAGAGTTTGTGTAAGAAAGTTAGAATTTCTTTTTAAAATATTGATAGAATTCATCAGTGAGATCAGCTAGGTTTAGAATTTTCTTGTGGAAAAGGTATTTATAAAAATTATTTAACTGAGCCCTGACTAGTGGCATAGTGGGTAAGGTGCTGGTCTGCAAATTTAAAGGTCACTGGTTCAATTCCCAGCCAGGGCACATAACCAGGTTGTAAACCGGGTCTCTAGCCAGGTCTGTAGCTGGAGGCAGGTGAAAGGCAACCATGCATTGATGTCTCTCTCCCTCTCGGCCTCTCTCCCTTCCCCTCTATCTAAAAATAATAAATAAATTAAAAAAAAATTATTTAGTTGAAATAAGGCTATGCAGATTTTCCTTCTGTATCACTTTTGGCAAATTGTGTTTTATAAGAAATTTATACATTTCTTCTAAATTCCTGAATTTGAGTGTAAATTATAGGTAACATTTTCTTAATAGCATTCAATTATCTGTAGTAATATCCTCACTTTCATCTCTGATATTAGTATTTTGTGTTCTCTTTTTTGTTGTTTTGATCCAAGTTTATCAATTTTGTTAGTATTTTAAAAATGAAAATAAGCTTTGTCACTTTCTTTTTCTTTTTTTAATTTCATTCATTGCTGCTTTTTTCTTTATTTCTTTTTACTTAGGTTTAATTTAATTCTGTTATTTTTCTGCATTAAAACAGATACTTAGTTAACTGGTTTTATACCCTTTTTGTGCCTTTCTAGTATAAATATACTGTACATTCCTTTTTAATCATTACCTAAGCTAGATTACACAAATATTGATTTATTAGATTGCTATTAGTTTAGTTTGAAGATTCTCTGATTTCTCCATTTCTCTTTAGGATTTCTCCTTTGATCCATAGGTCAGATTAGTGTATTATTGAATTTTCAAATAAGGAGGATTTTTTAGCTATCTCATTTTTATTGCTTCTAGGTTTTAATTCTATTGTCATAAAAATGTTCTGTAATATCTCAATAGTTTAAATTTTATTTTGATTTATTTATGGTCCACAGAATACATAAAAAGAATGGAATTCTGCAGTTGTTGGATGTACTATTTCAAATGTCCATTAGGTCAACTGCAGAAGTATTCTGTATCCTTATTGAATTGTATCTACTTGTTACATCAGTTATTGAGAGAAGAGTGTCAAAAATCTACAACCAAGACTGCATATTTCTCTCTTTATCGCTGTCATTGTTTATTTTAGGTATTTTGAAACTCTTTTTTAGGTACATGCACAATTTGTCATGTCATAACCTCCTGATAAATAGCTGAAAATCCAAATTTTATTAAAAAAATAAATATGGAACTGCTAGGAAAAAACAAGGTAAAACTAGTCTTTGATTATGTTAATGTTTGGATCTGCTGCATTATGCTTTCTGGATCTAAAAATGTGAGCTACAAGGCCTTATTGCCAAAATGCTCTTGAGATTGTGAACCTCTCTACTTTCTTTCTAGAGCTTAATAACATTATATTTTGTAATTGTGTCATGTGTCATAGCTAAAATCCTAATCATTACATCTGTGAACCACAGATAGAAAGTGTTTATCTTTTTAACAATTTTGTTCTAGAACCAGAAAGCAAAACAATGGAGTAATTTTATGTAATATCAGCCTTGATCTAAGCATTTGGGATTACTTAGTGTATGGTACTGATGTATAATTAGAAGGCTAATTTGCTAATCACTTCTCTCAGCTGTTGATGTCATCATAGAAAATGGGCTTTCCACTTTGGGAAGGCTAACTCCTTTTTTGAACATTAAATCCCTTATACCCTGTTCCTGCCAAGTACTCTTCAAGTCTGGAATTCAATTCATGTTCTATAGCTAGGTAACCCAGTGATGTAAGATCTCCTGTCTCTTGGAGACAACTCTACCTCCTGGGATAATAAATAACCTTCTGTCCACTTTTGCTAGGTTCCTTTGTCTCACTTTCTCTGAATCTTCGTCATCCTGAATCTAAGTCACTGTCCCTTCAGCACAGGACAACTGGTACTCAAAGCCTGGTGCTTCATCGGTGTTGACACAAAAAAATCCATCAGCTCAAGCTTTTTTCAAGCTTTTTTTTTTTTCCATTTTCTTTTTTATTTTTAAAGATTTTATTTTATTACTTTTAGAAAGAGGGGAAGGGAGAGAGGCAGAGAGGGAGAAAGACATCAATGTATGGTTGCGTTTCACCTGCCTCCAGCCACAGACCTGACTGGAGACCTGGTTTGCAACCTGGTTATGTGCCCTGGCTGGGGAATCGAACCTGTGACCTTTGGGTTCGCAGGCCGGCGCCTTATCCACTGTGCTACCAGCCAGGGCCAAGCTCAAGCTTTTTGCAAGTGTGTTCATATGTGTGCATGTGTGTTGTGGGAAAGCCAGGGGTGACAGAGGGGAAGGTGTCACATTATGCAAGCTTAGAGTCTTTTGACAATTCCTTTTCTATTCTCTAATACCCAGTTCATTCCTTTGAGGTAAAGGCAGTTTTGATCAGGAAAATTTCTGTCCACATTCAGGGTCATCCCTGTCTCTAGTTCTGTTCTAATTTTATCAATCACAGTAACTTTCAACAAAGATTATGCTCAAATTTTGGCAAATTTTTTTTTTACTCTCATCACAGGTAATAATTATCTTTAAAAATATGTGTTCAATTTTCACCTATATATACCGAACAACACTACCAATTGGAAATAAATGGCCTGTGAATTTGAATGTCTTACCATTTGTGGTAAGAATTGGTGATACATTTAAATTATAAATATACTGGGAATGTGAATTGTTATCCAGGATTGGGAGATTTTGCATAGCTATAAGCATAGCAGGGATGCCAGCTTGATACAAGAAAATAACCTTGCAGGCTAGATAGTGATACATTATTGTGAAGTAAATACTCTGGTATTTACTAGTTACAGAAGTAAAGAATTGGTAGTTTAAAATGTGTTGCCAGATAGCTTTCCTTTATTATCTTCCTTAATGGATGTATTAGACTAATCTGTAATCAGCACATTGACTTACTCAAAAGCACTCCCTCAAAGCACTTCTGACATTAACTGAGTAACTACCGTAAGTCCAACGCTGTGCTGCCCAACGTGGCTCTCATGTGGTTTTAAAAAAGTTGTTACAGGATAGATCAGTTCCTAAAGTGGGCATATTTCCCTCTAAAATAGCCTTTAAATGCAAAAAGACCAAAGACTGACATCTTACCCAATGTTTAGATTGGACTAATTTCTGAGTTACTATGAATACGTTATTCAGGTTTACCATTATGATGATTATTTGCACACAGGGTTGTAAGGAATTATTAGGACTTCTTTTCTTGAAACTAAAGAAAACATTTACTTTTGTTTCATCCCTTGAAAAATGCCTTTCTCTTACTTGTCTGTGCCTCCATTTTCTTCATCCATCCTTTCCCTTGGTTTTTGAATGGTGTTAATAAAAATATCTTTAGATCTTACTTAAAAATAGAATGTACGTACAAGTTAGAAGCAATGATAATGGGACACAGACGCTACCCAGTTTTGCATGTGACTCAGTGTGAGAATTGTGTGGCTATTTTACTGCTGTATCTCGACAGGTTTTTCATAGTCCTTTTTATCTCAAATATATTGTTCTGGAGCCACATTTTCTCCCAATACTGGCAAAAAATGAGAAATCTGGGGCTACTGCCATGTCTGTGATAATTAAGTTTTGATAGTGAAATAGGTGAGGTGTTAAGAAAATGTGAGTTGATAAGAAAGTTATACATTTAAAAGAGAAAAGAAATACTGGAAGGGTAATCTTTTGGGTGCTGTACAAATGACTGATTTCTGTTCAGCTCTATTTATCCTTGTGTGCCTGGTCGTGGCTACATTGGTGGCTGGGGTGCTGGAGAAATTTTATACTGTTTGGATGTTTTCCTCAGTGACTTGCCTCAATATTTTCCATAGAGATAGAGACCTTAATAAACACTGTATGTGTTCACATATGTCTTCTTATTCATGTTTTTGATTGAAAACAATCCTATCATAAAATACTTGTCTACTCTCCTAAATTAGTATGAATGTATTTATAGCTGTGGGAATTATTTAATGTTGTTTGATAATCTCTTGTTTTGTTTATGCTGAAAAATCATTAACTAAGGAGCAGAGAAAACAAAAAAGTGGTTTGTTAAATTCATATTACCTACTGTTCTTTCTTTTTCCCCTATATTTTCTTCAAATTAATCAATTAAAATGCACAGATGTTCAATTAAAACTATAAAAATTTTCCATGGATACAGCTGTTTTGAAACTACATTGTTGAAAATTTAACATATCTAGTAATGATTCCCTCTCAGAAGAAATTAAATTAATGACTCTTTGGTAGATTATTTTCCATTTGATAAATTAAACAAAATTAGAAAAAAAAACCCTGAGACTTACAAAGCCTGCTACATTTATTAATTAGCATGATAGACCAGCAGATATTAATATGAAAAGGCAACAAAATGGAAAATGTTTCTTATTTTTCAAGTGAAATACCTTCAAGGCTGCAGTTTATCTTATCAGCAAATGGTTATATGGTATAAATTATTAAAATTTCACCTGTAAATAGCAGACAAGTGACAAATTTTGTCATCCCACATAATAGAGATGGTAGATATGTGCTTATGCAGGGCTAGCATAACATTTTTCTTCACATTTTTGTGCACCCTACGCATGATGGACAGAGATCCTTAAAGAATAAGTAGAGAAACAGGACCTTTTTTCTTGGTCATGTTGCTTTCTTTGGAAGAGAATGTGGTTTTCTTTTCATTCCAATGTATTGTTTAATTTGAAAAGATAAGCTTACTAAATTTTTCTTATGCCAAAGAACAAGTACCTGCTCATGCTGTGAATCAGTGTTCTCCGGAGAAATGAAGCATTGGTTCCAAAACTACTACCCTTCACTACTCTCAACCCACACCTAAATTTGAGGATGGTCAGGTCCCTTGTATAAAATGGTATAATGTTTTCACATAACCTCCACACATATTTCTGTATGCTTTCAGTTATCTTTAGATTACTTAGAGTAGCTAATATAATATAAATAGTTGTTATACTATTGTTCAAGTAATAATGACAAGAAAAAAACATTTGTGTATACATGTTTAGGACAGACACAGCCATCATAGCCCTAATTACAGAGTACACAATCATTTAATTATTTTTTTGAATATTTTCAATCTGCAGCTTTTTAAATTTATGGCTCTAGAGTCAGTGGCTATCAAAACTGACTCTATATAATACATAGAAATGTACCTCTATTTATAGCTATACTTATACCTATATAAGAAGAAATGCAAATTTGTGTTATGGAATTGGCTCACATGATCGTGGCTGGCAATTCTGAAACATGTAGGGTGTGGGCTGGCAGGTTGGAAACTCAGGCAGGGTTTCTGTGTTGCAGCCTTTAGGCAGAATTCCTTCTTTGATGGAAAAGCTCAATCTTGGCTCTTCAGGTCTTCACTTGATTGGATGAGACCCACCACATTATGAAGGGTAACGTGTTTGGCATGAAGGCTACTGATTGCAAATGTTAATTGCATCTAAAAAATGCCTGCACAGCGTATCTAGGTATCTAGGCTGATGTTTGACCAAACCGTTGGCCTCCATAGACTAGCTAATTTGACATGTAAAATTAACCATCACCATTATTAAGAAAAGTTTAGAAAATAAAAATAAACTGAAACTGGATATTTAAAAAACACTTGTAATGAAGCTCTTGCAAATGATTTCTGTTATCATTTAAATGTATATCCCTAGAGTTGTTTTTCTTATGTTTATATGTCTTTTCTTCTCTCAAAGTTGGGAATATAGTGTTTATTTTATCCCCTAACTCATTATTCTCTTTAGAGTATAAACACCTTTTCACTTCATTAAAGTGATTTCTGCAGCTCATATTTAATAGCTCAATAGAACCAATTGGAAGAATGGTTGGACCCTTAGGTTTTCAATTTTGGAAGGACATTATTTTTTTCACAATTACCTTTTAGAATATTTTATTACACATGTATTAACTAGTTAAAATATGTACATTTTAAACCTTTTCACGTGCATTGCTAAACTGCCTTCCTGAAATGGACCAGTTTACATTCATGATGGCAATATTTCAGAATTTCCCTTCCCCCATTTCTATATTAGGTGTTAGAGGAAAAAACATCCCAATCTAAAAGATAAAAAAAGACTTCTACTTCTTGTTGCATTTTTAAAAACTTTTTATTGTATTTTTATTACCATTTAATCCCCTTACAGCTTCCTCCTCCCACCCCCACAATTCCCACACTGTTGTCCCTGAGTCCTTTTTCCTTTTTGCTAAATCCCTTCGGCCTGTAACCTCCTCACCCCCATTAGGTGTCATCCTGCACCCTATCTGTGGGACTATCTCTGCTCTCCTTGTGAGTTAAGTTTGTTTGTTAGATTTCACATTTGAGTGAAATCATACGGAATTTGTCTTTCCCTGACTGGCTTATTTCACTTAGCTTAATGTTCTTCATACCAGTTCACGCTGTTGCAAGCAGTAAAATTTTCTTCTTTTTAATGGCTGAGTAGTATCCCATAGTGTAAATATCCCATAGTTGTTTTATCCACTCATCTACTGATGGACACTTGAACTGCTTCCATATCTTGGTGACTGTAAATGATACTGCAATGAAAATAGTAGTAATTATGTTCTTTCAAATGAGTGTTTTTAAAATTTCCTTGATTTCTAATGATGAATGAGTTCTTAAGATTATTGATATTTATAGTTCTTTATGAATTGTCTACTTTGGCCAATTTTCATTTAAGATGCTTGTGTTTTTATAAAAACTGCATACAACATTTATAACCTCTTTGGTTATTATGTTTTGCAAATATTTGCTCTAATTTATTATTTGCCTTTTAATTTTACTAATAACTTTTTTGATAAACTGAAATTAAACAAATTCATCAGTATTTTATGGTATACCATGCTTTTGGTTTCATGTGTTACAGTTTCTCTACCTTGGGAATATATATCTTCTGTATTATTATAATTTATTTGTTAGGTTTTTTTTTTTTTTTTTCCTAGCTTTGCAACTAAATTTGATGTGTTGCCTGAAGCAGGGATTATTTTTCAATTTTGTTTAAAATATAACTTTTCTATCTTCATGGGGGAGATGGCATGCAAAGGACTGGAGACACTAGAAAGGAACAACTTACTCATTTTATATATGATAAAAACTCAGTATTGATTGCAGTAGTTCTCCAGCTTTATTTGGTTTTCTATCAAAAAATGGAGTTAGCCCTGGCTGGTGTGGCTCAGTGGATAAGGTGCTGGCCTGTGAACCCAAAGATCGCTGGTTTGATTCCCAGCCAGGGCACATAACCAGGTTGCAAGCCAGGTCTCCAGGCAGGTCTGTGGCTGAAAGCAGGTGAAAGGCAACCATACATTGATGTTTCTCTCCCTTTGTCCTCCCTCCCTACCTTTCTTTCTGAAAATAATGAATAAAATCTTTTTTTTTTTAAATGGAGTTAAGTGTAAGAGCATTGCCTGAGGCTTTCATATGTGTGAATGTGAAAGTCCAATGGAATGCAAGAGAGCCTGCCTGTGGGATGGCAGTCATGGTTCTGGGGACCACCTCCTGTGAGGCTCTGTGATCTTATTAGCCACACTTTCATAGATAGAGATTTTTCTTCATGGACAAGGCTTGCATTTTTAGTCAATGACAACCCTATCCGAAGGAGCACTGGCCTACAGTGTTTGAGTTGCAGGAGAATTTGAGAATTCCTGTGCCAGAGCAGAATATATCCATGAACAAGAAGATGCCAATGACCAAAGCTTGTTGTAATCAGTGAATAGTTTATGACATCAGTCCCTAATATAGTGCTTTATGTGGCCTTACTGTCATTGTCTCTGTATACTGTGTCCCAATAAGGATATCTTCCCTTTATTCTTCATAAAATTTTAAGTTATTAGGTAACCTGGCTAAATGACTCAGTAGTGACTGAGATAAATCTTACCTAGAAAATCCCCTTTCTTCCCATCTTAAAAATTCTCATCACTCCCATCTTCAATTTTTCATCACTAGATGTGAAACAGGAAATAGTGATGGGAAATTTCAAGTGGTCCAATATTAAGAATCATGATTTTCAGAAACAAGGTTAGTATTTTTTCAATATGTTTCATATATTCACCAACTGATTTTAGATTAATAGCCTCTCTTTTTGAGATTAACTTTCAGGGTTACTTAGAATTTATTTCTAATGTGGCAGCATTTCTTATTAATAGTCATAGGTTTTGTCCCTGGCTGGTGGCTCAGTGGATTGAGCACCAGCTTTCGAACCCAAGGGTCACTGGTTCGTTTCCCAGTTCCGGCACATGTCCAGGTTGCAGGCAGGTCTCCAGCCAGGTTCCTAGCTGAAGACAGGTGAAAGGCAACCGTACTTGGATATTTCTCTCCCTTTCTTCCTTCCTCCTTTCACCTCTCTCTAAAAATAATGAATAAAACACTTTAAAAAATAGCCATAGGTTTTTATTATGTATTTCATTGTTTTAGACTTGCAGTTTCTAGGAGATGGGGCTTGGGAGTTTACATTTTATCAAGTTCCCCAGATTATTTATATAGCCATTGAAAGTTTAAGAAGCACTCAACTACTGCTTCTGAGTTTAGAGTTAGCATGTTTGGGGAACTTTGTCATGAAAGATTTGTAAAAGAGCCTAGCACACTGGCAATTCAGAGTGTACATTGTGTAAACGTGCTTTACTTATTTAACCTGGGTATTAAAAATGGTCAGTAAACGGGTATGTGTTGGGAATGTTCATATATGTGGCTATTTCTAAGGAAGTTCTCATGTAAATATATATATTTTACAGTGTATATTTTGTATTAGTGATTTCTATGAACTGAACATTTAGAGGACAATGTTTATTGACTTGTTTAGTGTGAACAGCTCATCATGCTGTCACAGATTGAATGTTCTGATTATTCCAGGAACATCAATATCCACAAGTGCTACCTGCACTAGCTCAGAGCTGCCATGTAGTTGCAGAGCGTTTAAATGGTTGCCCTAAAATTATAAAAAATAGTTCAGGTGTATGAAATTATTCAAATTACGTTAATATTCAGAGGTTTATACCAAAATAAGAAGATGCCACCTTGTGGTACAAAAAAAAAAAAAAAAAAAAAGGAAGAAGAAAAAGAAAAGATCCTTTAGCATGTGTGTAATATTTAGTCGACAAATCTTTCAAATAATATGTGGTTGATTAACCTATTTGAATAAATAAAAATGCAGCTAAAATACTCATGCTTGTGATCCAGTGTTTTAATTAAGTAACTATGTCACAAACAGAAAGAGAACATTGAGGAAATCACATGAAAGTGTATTATTTTAGGAAAAAACAGGTATATCCAGCAGTATACAATAGCAACAGAAAAATTCAAATGGAACATTTTGGTGATATTTAATATGATAAAATACATTGGAACATATATTTCAAAATTGAGTTTCCCCTGCATTTTTAAGAACAATTGTTATATTTTGTTCCTTTAGGTAAAAAGTAAAATTTTATTATGATTCAAATTTTGATGAGCTTAAAGATGATGCTTTACTCTGAATAACATTTATATACATTAAAATGATGTTTTGTGAAAAATGCAAAGATTATTTGAAGTGAATTATGAACTATGGCATTTACCTAGATGATGGTTCATGATATCAAATTATTCTAGGCTTTCTGAGGGTGTATCGGTCTTGGAAATTATGTCATCTACTGTTCCCTGTTTTATAGGTGTGTAAACTAAGGCATAGAGATGTTGCCTGACTTGCCCAGGATCTCCCACCTCCTCAGAGTTCGACTTTCTTTGTCCTTTGCTCTTTCCACCTCCCTGTTCTGCATTTGAATTGGTCTCTTGTGTTGGAAGCTTTGTTTCTCAGAAAAAAAAAAAAAAAAGATTAGAAGAGAATACATTTCTCCCCTCTGAACCTTTCATTAAATGTTTATTCTGTAGCATTTCTCCATAAGCATTTTTATATTGCCATTTTCTCCTCTTATTAGAATACTTAATATAGTTCCAAATAGTGTATAATTGAAAACAGTTTATCATATCCATTTTTATTTATTAGTATAATAGTATTCCTGCGATCTGGTGGCAAGAAAGTACTACACTATTTTATTGTAATTTATCCCATTTTAAATGTTCATTTGGGTCTATGAAATTGCACAATACTTTTTAGAAATACACTTTCAGAGTATGTATTGGGGAAAACCTTGAACATCAGAAGTATTTTAGAAAATTTTGTAGAAACAATATTGTGGGATATTCTAAATTTCAATGTTAAATGGATCAATCAGCCAATTATTTAAAGATTTTGAATGTGTGCACATGTGAGCATTCACCATGATCTTTTGTCTATATACATTTATACATGACAAACAGGAAAGGAAGGCACCAGCAAATGTTGTTATTGAAATTTTATAAGAGCAAAAATCACTAGGTAAGTGGATTTATCAGCAAAAGCATCAGAGAATTATATTTAAGTGGAGTCTTAAGGAATAAGAAGAATTTAGATAATTAGGGGTTGGTGGGGACATTAGGCAGAAATGATGTGGCCCAACACTATTTCTCTGGGACACAGTGATTAGAAATTTGCTTAGGAAAAGCAATCTTGCCTAAGGGTAGGACTGTTGAAGACATTCAATGAACTAAGAATACATACCTCTCTTTTGTATATAAGAAAAGCCATGGGTAACTTTTGATTAAGAAAATTATATGAATTGATGTTAAAAATTAAAATTATACAGAAAAATGTGTTTTCTGTGTGTTATAAAAATAACATTATGGCCCTGGCTGGTAGCACAGTGGATAAGGTGCTGGCCTGCGAACCCAAAGGTCACAGGTTCGATTCCCCAGCCAGGGCACATAATAAGGTTGCAAACCAGGTCTCCAGTCAGGTTTGTGGCTGGAGGCAGGTGAAAAGCAACCATACACTGATGTCTCTCTCCCTCTCTGCCTCTCTCCCTTCCCCTCTTTCTAAAAATAATGAAATAAAATCTTTAAAAAAAAAAGCCAAACATTAAATGAAATAAATGTGTGGGTATTTCTTAATTGCAGGTATACTTTGATTTGGAAGTATCACAGAATAAGTTATTTTGTTATTTTTATTGGGTATTTTTTTATTGTTGTATTAGTCAGAAAGAGACAAAAGCAAAATTCATAATACCTTTTGCACAGTTCACCTTTTCAGTAGCACCAATCTATAGGATAACTGTCACCTTCCATTACCAGATTTATTTTAAAAATAAATAAATCAAGCCTACAGATGGTTGCACATTACTATAATGATAGACTATCCCATCCTCTATACATTTTATAGACAGCATTAATAGAGGGTCAGTTAACTCAGTATGGGCTTTAAGAAGTTAATAGCTTCCTTGAAAATATTCTTGGGTAGGCAGAATGATTTCCCCATCCCTCAGAGATGTTCATTTTATAATCCCTAGAACCTGTGAATGTGTTAAGTTACATGGTAAAAAGTTAACAAGGTAAAAGATGGGATTAAGGTTTTGAATAAATTGATCTGAAAAAAGAGATTATTCCGGATTATCTGTGTAGACACAATGTAATTACAGGGATCCTCAGAAATAGAGTAGGGAGACAAAAGAGGGGGTTGGAGTGATCACAATGTCAGAAGGACTCAACTACCTATTGTTGGCTTTGAAAAGGAATGTGGCCTCAAGTCAAGCAATGTGGGCAGCCTGTAGAAGTTGAAAAAGGCAAGAGAAAAGATTCTCCCCTAGAAACCTCAGGAAGGGGTGCAGCCCTTAGGACACCTTGGTTTGAGCTCAGTGAAACCTGCATTAGACTCCTGACTTACAGAATTGTAAGATAACTTTTTAAAATGCATTTTCCTGATTATGCTATTACAATTGTTCCAGTTTTCCCCCTTTGCTTTCCTCCTCTGGGAACCCTCCTTCCCTCCAGCAATCCCTCTGTATCCAGGTCCGTGAGTCATGCATGTAAATTCTTTAGCTTCTCCATTTCCTATACTATTCTTGATATCCCCCTGTCTATTCTGTGCCTACCAATTATGCTTCTTAATGGTTGCATCTTTTCCTGCCCACTTCTCAGCTGATAACCTTCCAAATGATCTCTGTATCTGATTCTGTTCCTGTTCCGGTTGTTTGCTTAGGTGTTTGTTGTTGTTGTTGTTGTTGATACTTGTGAGTTGGTTGCCCTTTGAATGTTCATAGTTTTGATCTTCTTTTTAAAAATAAGTCCCTTTTAACATTTCATGTAATAATGGCTTGGTGATGATGAACTCCTTTAGCTTTACCTTACCAGAAGCACTTTATCTGTGTTTCCATTCTAAATGATAGCTCTGCTGGATAGAGTCATCTTAGTTGTAGGTCCTTGCTTTTCATCTTGCCGATCCCTTCTTGCCTGCAAAGTTTCTTTGGAGAAATCAACTGATAGTTTTATTCAAACTCTTTTGTATGTAACTCTCTTCTCTTGCTGCTTTTAAGATTATTTCTATTGTTAACCTTTGGTATTTTAATTATGAAGTGTCTTGGTGTGGTCCTTCTTTGGATCCAACTTGTTTAGGACTCTCTAAGCCTCTTGACTTGTATGTTTATTTCCTTGGCCAAATTAGGAAAGTTTCCAGTCCTAGCTGGTGGCTCAGTGGATTGGTGCTGACCTGAAAACCCAAAGGTCACTGGTTTGATTCGCAGCCAGGGCACAGAATCCGGTTGTACACCAGGTCTCCAGACAGGTCCTTAGCTGGAGGCAGGTGAAAGGCAACCATATGTTGATGTCTCTTTCCTTCTCTGCCTCTCTTCCTTCTCCTTTCTCTAAAAATAATAAAATCTTTTAAAAACTTAAAAAAAAAAAAAAGAAAGAAAGAAAGAAAGAAAAGGCACATGTAAATTATGTGGGGCAGAGCCTTAGTAATGTCCAAGGCAGGGCAACCTGCTTCACCAGTTTGTGGCTCTGTGTGGGGGGAGGGTTTGGAAAGGAGATAGTGCTGCTCCCTGGCTTCTGGAGGTGTGCCTGGCATTCACCCATCTCCAGTCACTTCACTCCCTTCCCCTATGTAACTGGTGCCCTTCCAGCTTTTGCTCTGATGGTGACTATAAGAGTGGGTGGGTTTGAGCACATTGAGTCCTTGCGGGCCCTTTAAATAAACTCTTCTGTAAATCTGCAGTTTCTTCTGCTGCCCCATCCCCTACTGATTTTATAGGGATCTATCTTCCTGGTGCTGAAACTCTGAGCTATGTGGTCTGGTCTGAGGCAGCATCACTTGGACTGCAGGACCACCTGTGTTCTGCTGCCGCCACCTCTGCACTACACTGCATCTCCTCACGGGTCTCCCTGGCCTCTCCCCTCCTGGTGAATATGGCGTCTTCAGAGTTCCATGCAGCTTGGTTTTCTGACAGTTCTGGTCCTTATTTGTTTTTTAATATAGCTGTAATTCTTTCTATGGTTGCACAAGAAGGCAAAACATGTCTACCTACATCTCCATCTAGTTGGACAGCAATAGAAAACTAATACAGCCCCAATCTAAAAATAAAGAAGTAATGATGATGGTGATGAGGTTGATTATATTCTTCCTCCTCCTCTTCTTATCATCATCATCATCATCATCATCACTTCATCATTGTCTTACAGTTATCCTTTGTGGAGGGCTTACTATATCTGCCTGTTAAGTGCTTTACATATATAATCTCATCTACTCTTAACCACCAGCTTACTGGTAGGTATTATACCCAGTTTGCATGATAAACAAAGGCTCAGAGGGATGTAAACTATTTATCTAAGATCAAAGCCTCATTCTCTTAAGGTGGTTGGAAGGCAGTAGAACCTCAGGGCTGAACATGTTGGCTCTGAAGCCAGACCACCTGGTTTGAATTCTGGCTCCTTATCCTATTGGTTAGACTTGTGCTTAGGACACAGTAAAACCTCAATATATTTTGGCTTTTATTTTGATTATTGCTTATCATTATTACTATTATTATTATACTATGAAGATGGCACACAAGAAGTAGTCATTGTTGTAGCAAGATGACTGTTAAAGGGATCACCACCGTATCAATTTTGTTGAGTGTGACTGTAAACTATAAGTTTTTCAAACTTTGTTGCATCCCTGAATTTTACCTTTTTGAATTTGTTGAAACACCTCTCCACTTTGTTAAGCAGTGAGGTTGAAGTGTATTAATGAATGTATTTGGCATTGTTCTTCTTCTTAACTGCCAGCCTATACCCTGTTTTACTGTCATCCCTTGTCCCTTGCTGAACAGAATCTTGAAATATTCAGTGTAATTTTTACACTTTTGTCTAGCCCAAACTTTATGCAGAGAACTGCTCCCTTTGGAAAGCTATGTAGGTAAAGGAAAATAGATATCTGACTGGAGAGAATGCAGTCCCTTGAGTATAAGTGATCATCCTTCTGTCCTACCATTGTCCATGGATGGCACTGTGATGTCATCGGACACCTATGCCACTTGCAGCTCATCATATGGTGATGTCACATCTCACCAATCCTCAACTCGGTCAGAAGATGGGTAACAACCCTAGAATTTGTACTAGGGTAGTATAAAATTACTGGGTCTCCATAGTAAATTTTTTGTAATTCAAAAAGACTACATTTCTCACTGTCCCAGAATTCTGATTTCATTGGCTGGCATAAGATCATTTTTCATCTTGGGTCCTAAATCAGGGCTGGAGTAAATGTGTGCTGGACAGCCAATTTGAGAATGGATTGTCTCTGACACTAAGTGAGGTCCCAACTCCTAGGACCACCAGAAGTCCCCGGCTGGTTTCCTGACCTTCCATTTGTTCTTCAGCTCCTTTGGTTTCTATAGTACTCTATGCTTTCTTGTTCCTCTTTCAGCCCTCATTCTAGATTGCCTTTGTGGACTTTACTTTTATAGTTCTGACATTCAAAGAGAGTTTTCTACAGTTTTAAAACTTCCAACTGTATTCTTCTTGTTCTATCCGCTCTTCCTGGATACTTTTTACTGACTTTCATGCTTATGGCTATCACCCCTGTGCTCATGACACCACAACTATCTCACTAGCTGCAGAAGTCTTCCCTGAACTTCAGCCTTATAAATCCAATGGCCTACCAATTGGATGTTTACATGAATCTTGAAACCAACAAATCTGGATATGAACTTGTCACACTCTCTCTATACCTTTGTGTTCTTTCTCTTAGTTATAGTATCATTACTGCCCTATTTTCAAATAAAAGTAAGCTATTTCACCATTTTTATCTATTTTTAAAATTATTTTATTTTATTATGTTTAGAGAGAGGGAAAGCAAGGAAGGCAGAGAAGGAGAGAACATCAATGTGGGTTGCCTTTTACCTGCCTCCAGCTACAGACCTGGCTGGAGACCTGGTTAGCAACCTGGTTATGTATCCTGGCTAGGAATCAAACCAGTGACCCTTGGGTTTGCAGGTTGGTGCCTATCCACTGAGCCATCAGCCAGGGCCATTTTTATCTATTTTAAAGTGACTCTTGAATTTGAGTCTCTTTCCTTATCACTGTCTTAATTCATGCCCTCATGTTTGTCATCTGAATTTTTTGTTCTTGTAGCATTTTAATGAATAGTAAATATACATTAAATAGATCCATTATATTATTTTTTCATTTCTTCCATTGCTTTAATGCTTAGTACTAATCTATCATAAAATAAGTTAATCTTTAGGTAGATTTTTCTCTAGATTATTATGTTGTTTATTTATTAATTTTTAATGCTTTATAGTTACATTTCTTTTTATTGTTAAATCCTCTTTCCCATTATTATCATTACTTATATAATGTTTGGATATGGGCATCATTTTTTTAAAAGATTTTATTTATTATTTTTCAGAGAAGGGAAAGAAGAGAGGCAGAGAGGGAGAGAGACATCAGTGTATGATTGCCTTTCCCCTGCCTCCAGCTACAGACCTGGCTGGAGACCTGGTTATGTGCCCTGGCTGGGAATCAAACCAGAGACCTTTGGGTTTTCAGGCCAGCCCCTTATCCATTGTGCCACCAGCCAGGGCTCCGGCATTATTTTATTTTTAATTTTTATTTATTGATTTTTATAGAGAGAGAGGAAGGGTGAAACAAAACAGAGAGAGAGAGAGAGAGAGAGAGATACACACACACACACAACACACACATCGATTTGTTATTCCTCTCATTTATGCATTCATTGTTACTTCTGATGTATCAGTACAGCATTCTAACCAACGGACTACCTGGCCAGGTGTGGGTACTTGCATCTTCTTTCTTGATTGTATTTGTTGATTACAAAAACTAGCTCTTACAATTATTTTTATTTTTATTATATGTTTAGCTTTTTAAACACTTTTACGTATTTGTACTTTTAAAAATCTTTTATATACTTAATTTTTTGTTACTGATAGTATTTAGGATTATGAATTTGTCTCCAGTTTTCAGCTTTTTAAGTAACCCATAAGTTATAGTACGTAGTACTTTGTAAAGTGTTAATATTATGTGAAATTTCACACACATACAATGTCAAGAGAATAGTTATACCAATCCCCATGTACATATCACTATCGACAATTATCAACATTTTGCTATACATGTTTTACTTTTTGTCTCAACATTTTTTTTCCTGAAGTATGTTAAAGCAAATTCTAGACATCATGTTAAAGCAGTAATATTAATCTATATTTTAGGATATATGTATATGTAGGTATTTATGTATATGTGAATCTACATGTGTATGTGTATGAGTATGTATATGTATACTCATACACTTTCACAAATGTTTTCAAATGATTAAGAATCATCCATGTTTGATGAAAAGATTTGCAGTTGGAGAACATGCAGTCAGATTATTTGGTCTATATTATTTCTGCTCCTGATAATTTATTGGGTTGGTATCTTACCAGTTTTTAAAAATACATCATAGGTTCTTAAAGGTAAATAAACCCTGTTTTTAGAATGGGCAGTTCAATACACATCTTATTATTAACTATGCTAATGAAATTCTCCATGTTACCATTACTTTAATAGTCCAATTCTTCATGTCTCAAATTCTTCATGATCTGTCT
Organism: Noctilio leporinus; assembly: GCA_004026585.1. Lineage (NCBI taxonomy): Eukaryota > Metazoa > Chordata > Mammalia > Chiroptera > Noctilionidae > Noctilio > Noctilio leporinus. The sequence goes on along the minus strand of PVIW01001400.1, from coordinate 113,816 downwards.
AAGGTGTACTAAAATCTATCATGACAACCTTGTTTCTGATCATTTTTCATTTTATATTTGCCTGCCAGTTTTATCTTAATATATTTGAATGTTGTATTATTTGACACATAAAAGTTCATAGCTGCTACCTTTTCATTATCGTAACTTTCATCAATATAAAACAGCTTTCTTTTATCCCATTATATCCTTTCTACCTTAAAACCTAAATTATCTGAAGATAACATTGTCACCTCTACTTTCATTTAATTTGAATTTGCTTGAGAAATCTCTAGAAATCTCTACTCATGCTATTTTTAACATTTACAGGCACTTTCAAATTAGAGATGTCATAGTAGCAGCACATAAAATGTGTCTTTGACTCAACCTGGTAGTTTTCCAGCTATTATCAATTGTTTCAAAAGTGATAAATTTGCTCTTATCTCTTTTTTTTGTGGTTATATGTGCCCCTTTCTATATTTTTCTTTAGGTTTTGAATTTCTGTAATTACTTTTTACTTTTGTTTTGGTTGCTGTTGGTTTAATGGACTATGCTTTCATCTTTTTTAATGATTAGGAAAGTAAACATCTTGATACTTATTTTACTCATTTTCCAAAATATTCAACTTCTGGTTTTCTAAGTATTATAGTCAAGAAAGAAACTGTGTATTTTGTTAATTACAATGAATGCTTTTGATTTCCCTTCCCTATCCCCCCTGCCTTTTGCTTGTTCATACCAAAAGTTATTAGACTTAGATTGATATGATTAAATTATTTTTATTTCACACATATTATTTTATAAGAATTATTTCTGACATTTGCATTCAGAGTTGAAGCTATATTTGCAACAGCTATTCAGGACTAACACATATTTAATTATTTTAGTGCTCATTGCTATGGTTTATATCCCAATTTTCCTATTCATGTAGTTGTAAATTTTAATTCAAGTTTTAGTACTCTTTTCATCCTAATCTTTTTATTTCTTTTTCTTTTTATTTCTTTTTATTTCAGATTATTCTTTCTTTTTATGGTATATTGAAGATATGAAACAATTTCCTAGATTTTTTTTTCCTGGTTTCTATAAGAGCAAGAAATATCTAAAACTTCTGACTGATTTATTCTTTCTTGTTTTATTATATTTAACCACAGGTCTCTTGTTTTCTTTCCCTTACATTCACTCAGATGAGGACTTTCCCCCAGATTCATTGTGTTTTATTTTTTCTCCTTGGATAGATTAATGTGTTCATTTTTCTTCGTTTCCAGTGACCAGTAGACATTCATGTAGTGTGGATTTGCTTTACAAAGGTGGAATCTGCTACTACTCCCACCACCTATTAAAAATAATGGAATTAATTGAAAATATAACTTTCGGAATTCATTGAGAGCAATATTCTTCATTTTTCCCTTCCACATTTCATTTGTGGGTGCAGCGTCTGAGGATGCAATGTGCTGTAATTATCCTCTCACCTATCTTTTTTTCAACTATTATTTTCTGAGAGTTTTTCTATCTGAATGGCTTACAAATGTGAATGAACAGGAAGGAAGTATAATATTCTGTCAGCTTCAAAATCAGCACCCATGTTGAATAGAATTGCTTCTCAGTTTCCTGTTTATTAGCGGGTCCAGATCTCTAAGGTGAGCTGTGCAGCAGACAATAGGAGAAGAAAAAGAGGGAGAAAAAAACAGCCTACTGCTTTTTCCAGGAGGTGGGCTTTTCTGTTTTATGAGGTGATACTTGAATAGGCTACTGACTGTCTCCTCACTCTTGATGCATCAGCCTTATAATCATTTAAATTTTTTTTCCAGGTTTCTGACACTGGGCTTCTTGTCAGTCTTAGTTGGCCATGTTACACTTTTCCATTTTCATAGGTATGTTAGTGACAATTGGGAGAGGCAGTACCAGGGGATGGTGGCCAGATGCCATTCTATTATGTACATTTAATGGTTATCAATGAGTGTGTTTGTTGGGAGTACTTTCACTGACTCACCAGTAAACCCTGGGACCAAGTTTCTTAGGGATCCTTTAAATTCAACACCTACTATGTGCATTTTAAAAATGATTACTCAGTACTTAGTAGGATAAGTAATGGCTTTTGCCCCAGAGTACTATGATTAGGGCTGTAACAGAGTTAGGTTGAAAGGCCTATGATACACCAGAGTTAAAACCACTGCTTTTGTCTTGAGAAATAGGAAGGGCTATAGAGAGAAGATGGGTACAGGGAAGTAAATCTAGGGTGTGAGTAGATGTGCAGAAGCTAGGAAATGAAGCCAGGGCTTCCTAAGTAGAACAAGCACAGTGACAAAAGGAAGTGTAGTGTGAGATCAAGGAAGTAATGATAGGGTGCAGGTGATAAACTGAAGAGGTTTCTGAGGCCCTGGTTTGCAAGGATGATGGATTGGAATGAGGGAAGATGAACGGCAGGAAGATCAATATTCAAAGATGTATATTCAGCTAGGTAAGAGAAGGAAGTTGAACAATAGCAGTGCCAGGAGGGGCAGAGGACAGGGAGGGATGCAGTTAGACTGGCTCCTCCAATTAGTTAATTTTGTACAAGTACATGTGTGCCACAATGGTCAAAGTAATTGACATATAAAAATAAACCATTTCTGATTTTAGCCTTTGTAGCTTAACCTTTTGAAACTTTGTTATCATGCATGTGTTTGGGTTGTGATCAATTAAATGTACTAATTTCAACACAGACTTTTTTTTCAGTAATACTATTATCTTTCTTATTGTGCCAAATAGCGGCATTTCTGATAATAGGAAAATTAAAGCATAAATTGGATTGTGCATAAAACTTGAAGAAACCCTGATAAGGCTAGTTGGGTAACTAATCTTATTTTTTATTTCCAAGCAGACATTTTTTTCACTAGAATTATTTACTTGCATGCTCAAGAAAAGTCATATAATTATCTGAAAACATGTAAGTTAAAAATGGATGCCATTTATACCTTTGTTATACTTTTAGTAAGTCCTAGTTCCATTGTTTCTTTTATCTATTTCATGTAGGTATGATTAAAATAAATCATAAGGTAGACAAATAGAATTATTTCCCTAAAGTTTTAGAGAAACTAACATTCTGTTCAGAGAACCAAATGGTGTTATCCAAGTGAAAATATTATTTATTCCCAAAGGAACTTTTACCTATTACCCATAATTCAGTCAAATAGATTTGCTTCTCATGTTTGAGTTTCTTCCTCAACATAATTTATCTTTTATTCAAGTGGAAAAAATTCTTAAGCTGTAGTACTGAGAAGTTTTCTACTAATAGGAAAGTAAACAGTAAAACAAAAATCCTTAATATACACTAGAATTGCTTGAATGACTTAAAGTACCCATTTTATAAACTCATGATACATTTATAGGTTTCTGAAATGGAGAAAGAAACCTCCATTAGCTTTAGTCAAATAATTTTTAGAGAGGTACTAGAAATGAATTATATGTACACATATATAACCATGTTTAATAATGTGGTGATGTGCATTACTTAAAATGACATTCTTCTTACATTCTCACCAGAGGGGTAAAGATTTTAAGAACATACTTAAGATCAAGCAATGATATTCACTCTAGAAATTAATGCTAAAATGTTTAGTGAGGCACTTGTATTAATTTAAAGATATAACTCATTATGCATTATATAGTATTTGTTTACAAACATTTAAAAACTCTAATAAAGATTTGAACACAATTGTAATCAGCTACCATCAATATGCAGAGGGTGGTTTTCGTTTTCCTCTTTGCTTGGAGAGGCAGCCCCTAAAGAACTGAAGACCAAGCTGTACTTGAAAATGGCTGAGATTTACTTGTGCTGAGATCTTTTCTGTTCCTCCTCAAATTTCAAGACGTGCTTTCATCTGATAAGGAGCTTTGGAATCTGAATTTTAACATGTAGCTGTGTGCGTTTAGGCATGCAAATATACACATTGCATATTATTTTGCTTTTACAGTCATTATTTTCACTTACGAAATTCTAAATTCAATGTTAAATATTGAATATTTTGGTTAAGTGACAGCTTGAGCTAGCTTTAGGATATTCCTGCTTGATAATTATTCATGAGGAGAACAGCTGAAAACAAACTAGTTATACACCTTCGCAAATGACTGTGATGGTAATTCTGTGAAATTTCCCCATGGCCGTGTGACTTTATTATAAGTACCCTAACAGTGCAGATGTCCAGAATGTTGTCGTTGTCACAAATGGTATTCCTGTATTCAAAATTTTGAATTCCTCTTGAGTGCTTCAGAGGAAATGTGAGGAAGGAGATGAGACATGCAATATGTATGATAGAGCATATGCAGCTCTTTTCAGTGCCTGCCCTCCCTTGGTTCGGGGTGGGCATGGTGCTTACATACCACATTCCTGTGAAATACAGAAGCGGCGGCATTTTTGTGAAATCGCGATAGGATGAAAACATTTCCTGTTAAATGTTAAGAAAAAGGAAAAATAGCCCCAATTTATCATCCTTCAAAAAAAAAAATTCATCCGAGAATCAAATGTTATTTCCCTACTTTTCTCCCTTTCAGTCCTTTTCCCATATGGTTCCTAAAATGTTCCTCCATTTAAATGGATTTTAAAGCTCATTCCTTATAGTTCCTAGAGCATTCATTGCTTTTGAGAAAAAAAAGAAAAACATTTTAGCATGTGCTATTTTTGTTATTCTAATTAGCAAAAACAGCTGGTCCTGTGTAGCTCAGACTGTAGTCTTTTTCAACACATTGTTCAGATTTTCCCCCCCTCTTCTGTCAAGCTACAGGCTACCACCTCTCCTCTTCCCACACAAATCAACCCCCAAAACACCTGCACACACAACCTTAAATATCACCTACATATGCCATAAAAGGGAAAGGGAAACAGGCTGTTCCTTACTGGTGGCTGGGCAGGGCACAGGCAAATTATACAGAAGGTGAACAAAAGTTAGTTTAAGGTACTCACTGCCTCATTGATTTTACATGCACCAAGCACTTTATGTCTCAAAAGTGAAGCTGTATTCTAGGGTTACCCCCACCTCAACTTCTTCGGGCAAGTGGGAGGAGCCTCTTATAGAATCAAAGATTGAAAAATTAGATAATCAAACCTTATAATTTGGTAACTATCAGAGGCATGCGACTGCCAATGATCATTGAAGCTGATCAAATTCACACTCTGTTGCCATAGTAACGAATCCTTATTTTGTTTAGATGAGGGGGTACGCACCACAGGAGAATAATGCAGAGAGGAATTAAATTTGTGTTGAGAAATTAACACACGGGATGCTTTGGGGTGAGTTGAGTGCGTGCTTATCAATGTTATTATTTTTTTAAGCAAGGGAGGTGCTAAGGCAGAACATGCTCTGTGAAAGGGGCCTTTATAGAAGGGTCTTGTGTAATACCGAATGTTTAACAGTGCATTTCTAAGGTGGAATCCAGACATGAAGTAATAGTTTTATTTGGTTTTGTCACTATACATTTCATGAGCTTAAGTTTCCTCAGTCTTTGCTCTTTGTCTCTTTTTCCCTTTTTCAAATTAAAAAAAAAAATAAAAGAAGAAGAAGAAGAAGAAGGATTACAAGAGGATGCATCTTTCAAGTTTTATAGTTGTTTTTTCTTGGACCTGGGAACAGTTCTTAATCCAGTCCCACTAGTCTGCTAGAGAAAATATAAGATGGTTAGTGTATTTTAATTTTTGGTGATTTGAAGCCTCCCTTGCCACATTTTGAGGTTGCTAAAACTCTGCATTTTTAGTTTGGGAAACATTGTCTTGTCATGAAGGTAGTAAATCATTAAAAAACTTTCATGATTTTTGGGTAGCTCATGCTGTTTAAAAATTTTTTATAACAAACTATAGAAATTAAAGAGAAACTTTATGGTGTTTCTCTTCAAAGGAAACACCATAAAGACAGGTTATTTTACCTTTTGATCTTTTTCAAATGCTAGCATTCATTGCCATTTCACCCATTCTTTCTTTGGGCATGACTTTCCTGTCATTCTGGCTCTCTCTTTCTTCACCCAGCACCCAGGCCAGAGGCTTGCACTAAAATTCCCACTCACATGGAATTATCATGTCTCCTTCTACAGTAGCCACTGGGAATCATGTACTCACATCTTCTGAAATAAACAAGACGTTCCTATGTCCAAAAATCAGTTTCTTTCCATTGCATTTCTTACATTGGCCTCACTTCTCTCATTATTATTCAAAATATGAATTCTACAAATATTTGAAGTGACTGCCTTCTTCAAGGCTGTACTGACATGTAAGATGCCATCCCAGTCTGGGAGTTTATAATCTTGTTGTGAGAAAGGGAGAGAAACCAACGCTCACAGACAGCCTCCTCTGTGTCAGCGTCCCTGCTCAGCACTTGATGCATTGATATCGTGTGAAATCTCTCTACATACACTCTGGAGATGAGTACTATCCTTATTATTCACATAAGGAAACAGTCAAGGAGACGTTAGGCAACTGGCTTAAGGACCTGCAATGGCAGGCTACCCCTAAAGTGCTCAACTCCTGACTCCAAGATCCATGCCCCTCCAACTTTGAATGATAAAACGGGTGCACACACACACATAAATACCATACAAGGAGCACTGAAATGAAGGTTAACTGAGTGTTAATGACAATTCCTGCCTCAGAAGTGAAGGATAAGGAATAGACCTCTTCTCACCAGGATAGGCGAGAGTAGTGAGTGGGGCCCTGAGAAGTGGAGCATATATTGGGTGAAGAAGGAGCCTGAGGAGAGGCTGAGTGAGTTGGCCTGTCACCTAGGTCCACGAAAATGTTCACCGGTGCTTACAACAATATTTAAGATGCATGCTAAGAACAAACAGAAATAAGATCTTGGTGTGTGTTTTTTTTTTACTTTTTGTTTTGTATTTCTCTTGGCTTCCACTGAATAATGTTCACTTATCATTTCCAGCTGGGGGCTTGCTGCTTCTTTATTTTTAATACCTGAATTGCTTATCAAAAATAGCTATTCTACAATAGGATATGGTGGAGGCTGTATTTCTGTTTTATTGAGCTGTAAGTCTCTTGGAACACAAAACTTTTGTTAGTCAAATTAGGTTAAATCAAGGAAGAACTCCTACCGCCAACCTTCTGCAACTCTATCTTGGACATGCTGATGAAGGATACTGATAAACGGAATTCAGATGTAACCCACTAACCACTGATTTACTGTTTATTTCAGCCCTTTCTCCTACCAAGTTTTGATGACCTGCAAACATTACAAGGAGTCTCTTTTCTAATTGCTGTAGGAGTTATTAAGGAACAAATGATCTATTAGAGAGGATTGAGTCAGGAACCAAGGATATGTATTCCAGCCATTTGATTGTGCAACTCTTGTCAGGCAATTGTCTTTCACTTCTTCATTTCCGTATTGAGAATGATATCACTGTTCTTATCACTAGAAGGACTGAGTAATTCTCATGCCCCTTTTAACTGAATTAATATTAATTCACTGCGATAGCTTTATGGAGAACGTTATTTTCATAAGAAAATAATCTTGCCATTTAAAGGCATTCCATTTGTGTTCCTCTACTTAGAAAAAGCAAATGGCCACACTCCTCTTCCTGTTGGAGTCCCCACTCAGTAGGAAGCTGAGGCCTCACTTGGAAAGTTTTGTGCCTATCAAGTACTTGTTTTCGTGCTGGGAATGTGTGAGCCCACTGACCTTTTCTCCCCTGATAAGGTTCTTTTAGCACAAAACTACATGAAGGATGTGTTTGGAAAGTTTCAGATTTGAAGTATGTCCTTGGATAAGAAGTATTACATAGTCTTATTATTTGCTGGTCAGATGTGTTTAAACCTCTTAACTCATTTGTTTGGCTATGAGGAAAAGAAAACGTGGTCAAGGCCTTCCAGGAAGTGGGTTCATCAGCAGGCAAACAGAACTTGTGTTGTTATTCTCACTGACAGGTTACCTGACTAGTCAGAAAAGATTTTCACAGCACATTCCAAACCACCATCTGAGCATTTTCAGGCTGTTTCAATCTTGTCGAAAGAAGCAGGAAGAATGTTTTTTACTGCTTCAGTGTGCTTTTTGCCACATTGGGGAATTTTGAATATGTTCCTGTCAAAATCAACAAGAGGCCATTGCAGGATGAGCTGTTTAGAGAACACGACTCTACGGTTGCTGGTTGGCTCCAGCCCCATCTAGGACCCCACCCCATGGCCTCAGAAGAGCTCTGTGGACTTCTGAGGTTTTAAAATCATCCTTCAGGCTAGGTGACAAGGTGAGGGGAATTCTGGAGCAAGGAGCTCTAGGCTCAGCCTCCCTGTGTATTATTTGGGCCAGAGGAGTGCGCAGCAAGTTAATGACAGAGTCGTGAACTTAGCACACAGCTTTAGCACCATATTGTTCCCTTCCACAGCAGGTTGTCTCATTAACAAGGGTATCAGGCCCTCTTCTCTTCATACCAGGAGACCTGCCACCAAGTTCAGCTTAATCAACTTTCATTTACTTGGTGCATATCAAAAGAGTATTGGGACTTCAGTAATTGCTCAATTGTTAAAGAATTCTTAAATAGATTTTGTGCAGGAACAAAGTGTCTTAAAAGTACATTTGCATCATCAGAATCTAAGCTTATGTTCCTGAGCAATCTTTCTGCTCCTAAGTTTCTGAGTGGCTTTTTCACCCAGTGCTATTTTTATCCAGCATAGAGGAACAAATACATAAAAGAAAGCTCAGTTTGTTAAAGCCTGATATTATGTCGTAATGACTGGATATGACAATGAACTGACTTCGGAATTTTAGTGAGTGGTAAATGAATGATTGGAAGCCGCCATTTTTAGAAATGGGCTCCTTCTGTTCTTCTATTTTAAATTCCATACTGGTAGGAAAGTTATTTTTCAGGTACACTCCTTTGCCTGGAGGTTGTTTTTAATTTGTTTGAAATGATGGTTTATTTTTCCTCTTTCCATTAAAGCTTTCTTTCTTTCTATTCAAGTCAAGAGCCTTGAAAAACTGTAGCAAGTATTTAGACTCTTTGTGATTTACAGGTTTTATGTATATATTCAACCTGTAGTAAGCCAGTGAGTATTCTCCTTCACAGGCAAGAAGAAATATTGTCTAAAAGTAAATGAAAATGTCAATGGGGCCTAATGAATTTCATGAAGCCTTAGGAAAACAAGAGACTACAGATGACTTTTCTCTTCTTTCTTTTTGAGTTCAAGACCAGATAAAAAAGGTGTATCAGAGTCTAAATAGCAGATTCTGGTTTAACTACTGAGGGCAACAACGTAGGCAGACAAGACTGACAAAGGTAAATAGATGACAAAAAGAAAAAAAAAAAGAAAAAAAACAACCCAACACACAAAAACCCACTTCTTTTAACCCTATTTTGCAAACTGTACAGAGATGGCACCTCCTTCATTGGCTTTCGTGTGGGAATGGGAGGCAGAGAAGGTTAACTTCTCCTGGCCTTTTTGTAAGACATCAATGACCTCTCTTTTTTTCCTGGCTACAGGTTTGTGGACTGAAGGTAAGCGATCATATACCTTGAAGAGAAAAAAATAGTTCACACTGGCTCGTTCTATTTGTCTTCATACTAGAAAAAGAAAAATATTCATATTCTTGTTTACATAGTATGACTATCATTCATCCTTCTGTTGAGAGATAGTGCCATTAGAGAAAGAACTTGGGATAAAGGAAAGTGGCCTTGAATTTTTGTTTAGCACCTGTAAAGCTGATACTGAATTCTTCTGGCTTTCACTTGTCTCATCTATGTAATGGGAATAATATTTTATGGGCCGGAAAATAGAATCTAGGAAAAGACAAGGCCTTAATGTTTTTCCCAGATGTGTGTGCAGTTTTCATGATGAGCATGTACCAGTAATTTTATCAGATTTTAGCTGAGAGTCCACATTTCTCATGTGCTATAAGAAAATAAGGCTTCGTGCTAGACAAAGAAACAAGAGAAAAGTGGGAAAGGCTCTAATGGTTTTCCAGCTTTATTTCAGAAGCATTTCAAAACTCTCAGAAAGGCAAAAAAAGAACTTTTTTGAACAGTTTGCTAAATTATTGTTGGTACCAGATTAATTTGGCATGTTGCTGGTTTACTAAGTTGATTATTGCTATCCACTTGTCTCTTTCTGGCTTCTTGGTAAATAGTATGTAGGGCAAAACCTCATTCATTTCTCCAGCTATTACAGCTAACTTTGAACTCTCCAAGGATGGGCTTGCCACATTTTGGCATGCTGATCAATCCCATCATCTGTGTTTCCTTGCATTTATCCCCTACTCTTAAAACCTACAACCCAGCTGGACACTTAAAAAACAAGATACCCAATTACTGTCCAATGACTATGTCTGCATAACAAATTATCCCCATCGTCACTTGCAAAAAGAAATTATTTATTAGATTTATTGATTTGGTAGTGGTCAGAAATTCAATTAGGGCACAGCGGGGGACCACTTATCTCCACTCCACATGTCTGGGACTTCAGCGGGAAGACTTAAAAGCTGGTAACTGGAGGCATTGGAAGTTCGCTCACTCCCATTGCTGGCAGTTGATGGAAACTGTAGGCTGACACTTAACTGAGGTTATTGACTCGAACACTTGCATGTGACCTCTCCATGTGGTCTGGGCTTCCTCCTACCACATTGAGAGAGGCCTGTGCCGTAGCGTGTCCTTCTGAGTTGTGCAGTCATATAACATCACCTCTTCCCACTCTTGGTCTGTGTTGTCATACAGTCATCAAGTTCAAGGGAAAGGCGAGTAATTTCACCTCATCAAAGGGAGTGAGAAGATTCTGAAAGGGCATCTAGGACTTCAAATACTGCTGGCGTCACTTTGGAAGATGCTACAATTATCTTCCCTACAACACTGAGACATTTTAAAATACATATGGCCAAATAAATATCCAAAGCAAAAAATGACTCCTATTAAGCAGGTGCCTTGATTCTGATTATTGAGTGGTGGTGCTGTTAAAGAAGAGAGAAAGGAAAATTGTTATAAGTAGAGAGTCATCTGTAACAACTTAATTAAATGGCATGTGAATTCTAAAATAATGGAAATTTCCCAAATTAAATACCAATAACAAAACCACATTGCAACATCAAATTTAAATGTTTTAGGATGGATTGTTCTTCTGGATTATTCAGGACCTCATCATTACCCCCATGGACTGGCTGTTCTAGTTGCTTATTTCTTATAGTTCCCCAGGGTTTAAAATGGTGTTTTTAAGGAAAAGGAAATTGGTGACTTCATCCCACCTGTAGTCAGGCTTCTAACCATCTGCTATCTCTTGAGAGTGTTCAGTGGGATCAGAAACAGTCTTTGAATAATTTATTCATTAGTTCTTTCATTCAACACACAAACACATTTGTTGAATACCTTGTATATATGCAAGACATGCTAATTAATATTTGCTTTGTCAAACACAAAGATTGGTAATAAGATTGTCCACCTTCAATTGTGATAATAGCTCTCACTTTTCGAGCACTTAGTAGGTATACCTGGCATCATGCTAATACTACATACCTACTATGTTACTCATTCTTATAGCATGAGTTGAGGCAGGCATAATTACCATCCATTTTACAGTTGAACAAACAATTTAGGAAATCTGATCATTGCTAACATTTGTTCAACTAGTTAGTAAAACATCATACCTTGTTAGACTGAAAAACTCTTCTTTCCCCTTAAGAGGCAAAATTGCTTCTTTCAAGAGCATGTCTTAGCAGGGTGTAGGAAAGGAAACAAAATACATTTATAAATAATTATAGTATGAGGTGGAATTTTGCATGTATCAAAAAAGGTTATAGGAATTATGAGAGCCTGCTTCCTTGTGGCCTAATCAAGGGAAAGTATCATGGGATTAGGGCTTGAAGAACTAGTAGGATTTTAACATGGGGAGATGGGGTTAAAGAAGAAAATATAGATGTTGGGAAATGTAATTGTAGTAGGAAGAGCATGTACTTATTTGGGGAATGAAAACCATACCATTTAGAGGAATCTGTGTTTGAGGATTAATGAATTAGAAGGCTGAGATGGAGATCAAGTCCTTATCATAAAAGGTTATATGTAGATAGCAGCTAACTGCAGCACAAATAGGAATTCGGGAAGTAATGATGGGCAATTGAAGCAGATCAGGCAAGGGAGTGACAAGGATAGAGTGGGGCCTTAGGAAAAAGACCCTGGCTGGGCTATGTAGGATAGATTGAAAAGGTTAGGAGACCCCAATGTTGGGAGGTTTGCAATAATCCAGAAGATTGGTGAGAGTGCAGTGTCTTGGCATATCCATAAAAACTAATCGCAAGTCTGGAGCACAGAGAAAGCCACTTGTTATCTATAGTTCTCACAAACTGACTGGTTGTTCAATTAACCTACGTTTGTCTTCTCCTCTCAATAAATCCATTTTTATTTTATAAGTCATAGTCTACTGGGGCCCGACTGAGCACCTGCCTCTAATTTGGAAGTGTGTTGTCATGGTTCCTGTAGAGACTGTTCTGCATTTGGAAGTTCCTTTTCTGTTTCGTTTATTTCAATTAAATGATTTGCTATTTGACTTCTCACAAGTCATATTCCTTGAATGGAAAGTCAGAAAATAATATGAACAGTACTGAAGGTGCTGAATTTCTGGTCAGTGGTGTAAGGAACAAGAGGCATAATGGGGTAAGAGTGCACATTGCAAGTAATTTTGTAGGAGAGGTTTATCCAATTTTTTTTGCCCCTGAAATAGTTCAGATTTTTAAAAAAGCAAAAGAAATGATGTGCCTGCTTTATTCTGTTAACATTTCCCTGTCCCTGTGCCCCTCAAGGTAGGTCTGTGCACATGGAGAGGTTAATATTAATATTGCCTTTTTACAGCTAAATTATCTGGCTCTAGAACCATTCAAAGATTCTATTAAAGACCCCTATGGAGGATTGCTTCTTCAAATAGGCATTTTAATTCACCCGGGTACAATAAGGTGTTACCTTCCTTTCATTAATAAAATGGGAGCTCATAAAGAAAACCAGATTATCTTGAATTTATGATCAAGTAATTTTGTTTCTCTTAGCCTGGATAATAATTGTGAAACATCATTTCCCCCCTTCTTTCCTTTTCCCTTCATACACTTTGACATTCTTAATTTCTCATGTTTATTTATCTTTTTTATTTTAATTTGACAGGGAAAGCTAGCTAGGACCCCGGGAGGGAAACACTGTGACTCAAGAATTGGTCCTTTCCATCTTCAATTTAATGAAATAATAAGCCAGTAATTGATTTATATTTATATTTACATTTGCCTTACAAATTCTGGGGTGTTTTTTTTTTTTTGTCACCTTTATTGTAATTCCTTAAGTAGTTGCTAAATTACTTCCAATAAACTCTATTTTTCCTTTTCCCACCCAGTGACTAAAGTCTTTTATTATAGTCTAGTGGCTTTGTTCTTACCTCTAGTTTCTCATGTCATTTTTTTCACCTCGAGTTTTAGTCTTCATTTTAAATTGTTAATGATTTTTTTTTTTTTTTTTTTTGCCTCAAACTCTTTGTATTATTATCAACAGATAATTTGCTTTGGACAATCCAGTTTTGTATCTTTCTACTTTTTACATAATCACATCTCAAGTATTCTGAGGAAGGCAGGCTCTGGTGCTATTAACAATTTAGGACACAATTTGGAATTGGGAAGTAAATAAGCAAGGCTTCTGAGCATTCCATTTGGCTCTCAGAACATTTCTTTTACCCAAATTATGATCATCTTGAGCCTTCCTTTATTCAGACACTTTTACTTTATCCATGCTTATTAAAGGGTATATATTATCTGGTAATAACTAAAGAAAATTAGAACTAGCTTATTTGAGGGAAGATTGAGGAAAGAAGCATCTATTCGATGCAGGTAAATGATATCAGAGTAAGAGCTGATAGGATGATATTTCAGGAAAATATAAAACTGAAAAATATGTAACTGCATTACTATGGATGAATAGAATCTCTGGAGCATCTTCTATGTGTCAGGTGCTTTTCCATACACTATTTGAGCTAATTTAATGATTTAGGCATCAATGTTCCCACTTTACAGATGAGCAAATGCAAGCTGAGATTGTGAGCAATCAGAACCACCTCAGTTAGGAAGTGGCAGGACCAGAATTTTCCCCTGATCTGTCTGACTCCCAAAGTCATGATGTCGTTCTCTTTTACCTCGACAATCTCAGTGTGTGGCAATGGATGTCCATGAGCTTGAATTTTCCGAGAAAAAATTTAATTAAATTCTGTGGCTTCTATTTAAGGAAGCAGAAAGGCAATGTGTCTTGAGAGAATTCCATTGAAATTTTAAAAATGTATTTATTGGTGTTAGGAAATGAATACTTAAGCTACTTGAACAACTAGTGGCTAGTTATGTAGAACACCTAATTCCACAATGAGGTGAGATTAAGTATTTTGACATCATAGTTTCTGGAAACTTCACTCCTGGGTCACATTTTCTTCAAATTAAAAAAGAAAGAAAGAAAGATTCCTCATGAGATATATGTATTCATTCATCCACTCACTCACTTCATTTAACAAACATTGAGTGACTATTATGTACCCGGTAACACTGTCACGGTTCTCAAGAATTCTACCAGATCAAGAGAACAACAAAAGAGAAATACCAAAAGCTTAATTTCAGTATATTTAGAGTAAGGGCTTCAATACCACTTCTCTACCTTCACATGGCCGCATACATTGCCTTCAGAATTATTTTTCTTTCTAAAACCCTCATCTGAAGGGATCACTTTCTGGCTTCAAACCTCTGATAACTGCTGTTACTTGTTCAGAGCCCGTCGCCACCTCCCTTTCCTGTCTCCTCTTACACCCCCCACCCTCAGCCATCCTGTACTGTTCACTCTTTCACATCTCTGCGCTCGGACTCTTACTACTTTCTTCTGGGCATGTCCTGCCTTTTCTCATTTACATAGTGAGTCTCTGTTCGTCCTTCAGGATCCAACGCAAATAGTATCTTTGCTTTTCCTGACAACTTGCTCCTCCCTAACAGAAAAGAAAAACCAAAGTTAATCTTCCCAGAAGCATTTCACATTACAGCATTATATACAATGATAATGTATCTCACAGTTATTTTGATCTGTCTCTGACTAGAGTACAAATCCTTTAAGAACATGACTGTGTTGATTGTGTTTTGTTCATCTTCATACTTTAGTCCCAGGACTCAGGCCCATACTTGGCCATCTATAAAAGTTAAATGAGGAGAAAAGAACAGAGATGGGTGTGGAGGTAAGAGCTGTGGTAAGAGACTAATTTTTCAGAAGTGGTTGGTGGAGGCTTTGCAGAGAAGTTGTAAGTAAGTGGAGCTTGAAGAAGTGGGGCTTTGGCAGACGGCTCTGAGCAGACCTCTGGGCAAGTGGTCAAAGGGCATCCCAGCAGAGACAACTACATGTCCGAAGGCTTGAGAGGGCATGGCCTGGTTACAAATGGCAAGTCCACTAGCGTGTTCAGTGTTTAATATGCTCAAGAATGGAGGAGAGCAGGCTCAGAGCATGGGATGGCTGCCTACGGTGATGGGCCTGGAGGTTTGGGAATTCCATTTTCCCGTGCAGTCACAGGAGATGCGGCAGTCACCTAGGTGGATGTGATTGCCTGGGTGATGAATGAGCTCAGAAGGGCAAACTGGGAGACACTGGCACAGTTGGAGGGAGAGACAAAGACCTGTCTAAGATAGGATGCAAGGATGCTCACGTGATGCTAGGACTTCTGGGGCTGCACAGAAGGATCTGGTTTAGCTTGTTCTTTAAAGTCTTATTGCTTGTTTTCTGATGCCAACTATCTGCTTGGATCTCCTGTAGTCTGAGTTCATCCTATATCCATCTTCCTCTCTTATTCTCTGAGCTCCAGCTACCCTGGCCTCCTTGCTGTTCTTTGAACCACTAAGAAAATGCCCCCTTAGGGATTTTGTGCTTTCTGCTCCTGACAGTGCTTACTCCCTATGAATCTACCTACGAGTCTTTCCCCCTACACCCGTTTCAAATAACACTCCTGGTGGACACTCTCTCACTTTGGACTGCTGTATCTTCATTCTTGGTACTTCCCATCACCCTGCGTTACTTGTGTGTGTTTTCACTGCCCTATTTCCCTTGGTCAGAGGTAAACTCCATGAGTTTAAGTACTTTGTTGTAGCTTAGTACATAGTGGATGCTCTATAAACATGAATTTAATCACTTAATAAGAGAACGAGGGGCACAAATCCTTCTGAGTCTTCCTCTGAATTGTTCCCCTCTCTTAAGGACAGATGGTCAGCCTCTAGGGCAATGTTTTCCAGGATTTATCACCAGGACATAGAAAACATGGTAATATTTGCATGGTATCAACGTATATTGGAAGGGATTTGGAGAAGCCTATATGATGCTTGGTGAAAGTCATTGAATTTTCTTTCTTTTTTGTTTGATTCTAGTAAGAAAAAGAAAACCAATATTGGGGAAAATACTAAATATTGAATTTTCATGAATCCTTTTTTTTGTTTGTTTAATTCTAATAAGAAAAAGAGAACCAAGCATTGGGGAAAATATTAAATACTGAATTTTCATGAAGTTCCAAATAAAAATATTTTATTTTTATAAAATTTTATAGCTACTTTGACCTCATGGCACAGCCCTCACCTATTTGCAACATACCAAAGATCATTGATCCCATGCTCCACACTGTCCTCCTCTACCACTGAGCCGGACAAATGTGTCAGGGTAATTAGCAGGACTGCGACCCGTGCTCTGATTATAAGGACACGGAATGGGAATTGCCTGCCTTTAGTAGCATGATAAAAGAGGAAGTAAGTATTGCCTGTGAAAGTTCAGTGTGTTGGAGGCCTCCTCGTTTAACTACAGCTGAGCAGCACCATCTGCTTCGGAACAGCCAATTTGTTGTTTGTTTTACAACGAGTTTATTAAAGTTACCCGAGGGAGAGTAGGAGGAGCCTTATTTGGAAACTTGTTTCCTTGAAAACCCAAATGACTTAGTGGAAAGAATACCAGAAAAGGCCTCCCAAGACCTAGGTGGTGGTCCCTCCCATGGTCTGAGCTGTCCCATCTTAGAAACTGCTGATTCCTCTGTGGACAGGTGACCTCAAATGCAAAATAACAAACATGGTGCTTTTCCTGCTTATATCTCAGAGCTGTTGTGTAAATCACATGAAATTATGTAATAGCAAATTATAAGTGCATCGTAAAACTTAGGATGCTGTTTTTAAAAAGTATTGTTGTTAACATTGGCTTTAAGTTGGTTTAGGGTTTCCCTATCTGCAAAGCTCTACTGAGTGAAAATGAGGTGTTCTGTCATAGACTGTTTCACTGGGGTGATTGCCAGGGTCATACCTTGGCATGTGAGAGTGCATTGCAAGAGTCAGTCCCAAAAAGCACTGCTCTAGAAGTCCTTATCCAGAAGCTTCAAAAGCTACTCCATCTCTTATCCATCAACAACGGAAGACTCAGGAGTAAGATTCTTGTCCTGTTTCAATCTGACAACTCATTAAGTTATGTATTTCTAAACAATCTCATCAGCATTAAGACTTGTCTGCAAGTGTTGAAATCAGGATATACATAGTTATGCGTAGATGAACACAATCTTTTTTTAAAAGGTTCCTAGTCTTTTATTCAGGGTATTTGTACCTGGTTTTCTTTTCTCCTAAGGCACAGGTGGCAAATACAAGGCCCATAGGCTGGATCCAGTTATCTACTTCATTTTATGCAGCCAATCACCTTCCGCCGACACCTTGTTTCTCTCCAGCTCACTTAACTGTTAAAGAGTAGTTACATTTATACAATCCTAAAATTACATTCAGCCCTTTGAAGCAACCACAAGGCTGATGTGTGGTGGCCCCTGGTGAACATGAGTTTGACACCCTTGTCCGGAGGATTTACCTACATAATTCAAATTACTTATTTTTCTTGCTAAAAGCTCAAACAAGTGGAAACTTCTTTTGTTAGTTTCTTTCCTTAAACACACATGTTTTCCAAAGGCTGTTTAATTTAAACAGTGAAACAATATTTAGTTCAGTTCTCAATGGCAAGGTATGATGTCCTAGTTAATAAACAACAAAGAGAAGCCTTTGCTGTAGTTCTTGGAAATCTTTTTTTTTTTTAAATATTATGGAGCATCGGTGGTATTAAAAACATACTATCTTTTCCAAGTACTGTATTCCTAATTAGTGTTTTCATCATTTTAATAACACTATTGTTAAGTTGTTTGATTATTATTTTTCTAATGTTTCTTAAAGTCCCTGTGCTTCTTGGACACTTTTTCTCCATTATATCTCCATGAAACCTTTTTTTATATCTACTGTGTGAGTATTGAGAGAAAAAGTACTTAAAAAATTATCTTACATTGCTTAGAAATGCAAATACTTTCAATTTGGTGTTTTGAGTCTCAGGTGAAGAGTGTAAGAGAGACTGTAGAAAACATTGCTTATGGAGAAAGTTCCTATTTTGGTTCCACAGATTGAAAATCAGATTTTTCCTAGCATTTTACACCATATTGGAATTGACATCCCCTGAAATTTGGAGACCCTAAAATAGAAAGTAAGGCCAGATTTATTTTCACTTTTAGTAATCTGGCTCTACTACCTTGAATAAACTAGTCTTTAGAGGATTATTTTTTCTCATTCTAAGAGTTAAATAAACTCATTATAGAAAATATGGAAAATTTTAAAAATGTGTAAATAATAAAATAAAACATAAGAGTATTTCCACAACCCAGATACAACTGTTGATGTTTTAATATATTTCTTTCTGTATTTTAATGCTATTCAAATCTATATATATATTTTTTAAATCAGGCTTTGATTTGTTTATATACTTTCATTTTGCTTTTTCTTTTACCATTATGTTATGAGCATTTACAGAAAGAATTTACTGAATAAAAATCATTAAATATTCAGTAGTACATTAAAAAAGACTATATTATTTTTTATATAGACATAACATAGTTAGTTTTACTATATTATCATTAAGTAGGGATACATTTTTTACTGTTATTAATAACTCTTGAATGAATATTCCCATAAACAAATTATCATTGTTTGTAATTGTTTTCTTGAAACTATCAAAGATGTTTTACATTTCTCCTATCACTTTGGATTAATTTTTCTGTATCAAAGATGTTAGTTAGAATGTTAGAAGATTAGTTTCATTTAGTTAGAAACATTAATTAGAGTATTTTTCAAGATTTCCTTAGCTATTTTTCCTTCAGTAAATATTTATGAAGTTCCTCCTCTGGGCCTTAGCTAGGCATGACAGATATATTCTCTAGCTACCCTAGACATACAGCATACATCTAAAGAAGATCTTATATGTCTTCTTAACGTAAACTCTAAAGTCACTTTGTAAGTTAAAAAAATGCAGTGATTTTATTTGTAATAACACTACACTCATGCAATAGAAAAGAACTGACATTCTTACAAAATTTAGTCTTCCATATTTGAGACTCAAAAGATCTATTTATGTATTCTCTTATGATTTTCAGTGAAGGTCTGTAGCATTCTTCATCTGTTCCTAAGTATTATTTTTTAATTACAGTTTTTCCTGGGGAGAACTTCATGTTTTTATTGTACTTAAAAAAACATATCTTTTCCTGTTCTGCTTCTGTGAAATAGAAGAAAATGATTTATTTTTGTATATTTAGTTTGTATTTGGTCATTTTCTAGAATTCTCTTTTCACTTTCTCTAAGAGACAGACATAGCTTCAAAGTGCATCTTAGGCACTACCAATTACGTGAAGTTGAACAAGTTATGCAAGTCCTGATCCTTTCGGTTTCTCAATGTGTGAGAAGGGCCATCAACCCCCCTTATGGTGTTGTAAAGCTCTAATGAGCTACATATGAAAGAATTTAGCACAATGCCTGAAATGTAATAAGCATTCTGTGAATGGTAGATTAGTACCATTTTCTTAAATTCTTTAAAGCATTTACTTCTTTATTTTAATTTAGCCTAATGTCTCCCACTATAATTAATAGTTTTCCTTTATAAAGTTAGTTACTCTATTATTCAGAGCATAAAATTTTACTGTTGATATTATTGTTACTATTATTATTATTATTATGACTAAATGGGAGATTTTACCTATTCAATTCTGTTCTTTTCCAGTACAATTTTCAATTCTAATTCTTCTATGTCTGATACTCTAATTGTGACCTGCACTTTGCTTTTATTTGTGATTGTGTAATATTGAAGATGTTCTTTTCTTTCTGAGCTTTCTTTGTTCTTTGTGTTAGCTACATTTCTATTAGAAGCATATGTACAAGATGATTTACCACACCTCATATATTTTGTTTGCTTTAAAAAATAAATCTACATATTAATGTGTCATAATTGATATATTTGATTATACCTCACATTTGTTTGAAACAGTTTGTGTTTTCTGTTTCTTTTTTCTGTTATTTTGCAGATTGTTTTTTCTTCCTTTCCTTCCACTTTCTTTTTTCCTTCCTTCTCTTTACTTTTTACCCTGTAGTTATTCATAAGGTATGCATTTCATTTTAACACTAGTAACTACCTTTAAAAATGAAACTTCTTCAGACTATATGTCTTTAATTACCAGCATGGATGAAAGCTGCTTTTGATTAACCACTGTGTAAGATGAGGAAATTGCCTCCTTTTACAACTTTCTTTTCCTTAAATCACTTCCAGTTTGTGTTAATATAATTAAAAGTGTTAGACCTGGATAATAAATGTTAAATAATGATTTTTTAAACACTATGCTTCTTCTCTCACAAGAACCACTTCAATTCATCTTAATAATTACATATTGAAAGTTTTAGATTAAATACTATATATATTTATCACCATTTATTTCATATTTATACTTTTAAAAATATTGAGTGTTCTTTCAAATCAAACATACCTTTCAGTAATTTTAAAGGCTTATAGATTTTATACTTTCTGAATCACTGTGTATTCAAGAATACCCTTTTATTGCCTTTATACATATATCCAAATTGCCTTTATATATAAAATTCTTGGGTGACATACATTTCCCCAACAAAATTGTACAGACATTGTTTTATTCTCATCTAGTATTTAAGGAAGGCTAACAAAAGTGTACCACCAGCTTGATTTTTCTTACTTTGTAAGTAACCTATATGTTTTTCAGACACAAATAGGATATTGTTGTATTTTTATATCCCACCTCCTTTATTTCTCTTTGTCTTGTCTTTTCTAGTCTTTATCTTGCCTTGTGTGATTGTATCCTTTTCCTTTACCTTCTAGAACTTACTTTGTATTGGCTCCTATGTTAGTGACCAAATTTTTCCACAAAGTCTGTGCATTTCTTCATTAATGTAGATTAACTGATAATAGCTTTTCTTTTTTGAAACTATATTTTATTGACTATGCTATTACAATTGTCCTAACTTTTGCCTCTTTGCTCTCCTCCACCCAGCACCCCCTACTCCCACAGCCAATCCCCACACAATTGTTCATGTTTATGGGTCTGTTTAGTAAGTTCTTTGGCTACTCCATTTCCTATACTGTATTTTATGTCCCCATGGCTATTCTGTAACCACCTAATTGTACTTAACCCTCTCATCTCTACTCATTCCCTCATACCCACCCCACATACGGCAGCCATCAAAATGCTTTCCTAAGCCCTGGCTGGTGGCTCAGTGGATAAGGTGCCAGCCTGCGAACCCAAAGGTCACTGGTTCGATTCCCAGCCAGGGCAACATAACCAGGTTGCAAGCCAGGTCTCCAGCCAGGTCTGTAGCTGGAGGCAGGTGAAAGGCAACCATACATTGATGTCTCTCTCCCTCTCTGTCTCTCTCCCTTCCCCCTCTCTCTGGAAATAATAAATAAAATCTTAAAAAAAAAAAAAAAATGCTTTCCTCTCTCTAGCCATGATTTTCTGTTCTTATTTGCTTAGTTTTTTAAGAGTCAATTATTTTTAGATACATATTTATTGCCATCTTATATTGTTTATAGCTTTGATCTTATAGTTTTTCTTAAATAAGTGCCTTTAACATTTCATATAATAATGAGTTGGTGATGATGAACTCCTTTAGGTTTTTTCTTGTCTGGGGAGTACTTTATCTGCCCTTCAATTCTAAATGATGGTTTTGCTGGGTAGAGCAATCTTGACTGTGGGTCCCTGCTTTTTATGACGGAATATTTCTTGCTAATCCCTTCTAGCCTGCAAAGTTTAAGAAATCAGCTGACAGTCTTATGTTTGGGCTGAGAACACCCTCCTGTTGAATTGATCCTTGATTGCTATTAGCAGGTCAATCGGAAGATTTACCCAAGCCAGTCAGCTGCAAGGATTGTCTGTGAACACTGACAACCAACCTGCACCCTCTGTGGAGGATCAGCTGTGCAGGGCAGGGTGGTACTGCACCCATGTGATCCACTGGGTGTGTAAGCTCTGGGGTTTCCTGGGTGGTCCCCACCTGTGTTTTACTCAGGGCCACCCTGGATGAGCTATAAAGCATGAGATGGCTGTTACTTGTGCGGGGCTTGGAGATTCCCAGAAACTGAGGCTGGTTGCTGCCTCTCCTGGGCCTGGTGTCCTTTAGCAAGAGGAATGAAGTCTGGGGGCTCACTGAGGCAGCTGTTGCTTGTTTGAGAGGATTTAGGATTTAGGAAGCTGTAAAGCATGAACCCAGACCAGCCATTCCTATGGAAATGTGGCTTGGGGGGGGGGGGCACATCTGTTGGGTGGGTTAGAGTTTTGGGGATCTTGATGGTCTGGCAAACAGTGTTAGCCAGATTGATTGAATCTTGGATATGGCATCAGCCTGCCAGCTCTGTGGCTCTGTGGGTGGAGGATTCAGAAAAGGGAAAATGGACTCTGTCTGGGAGAAAGCTGTTCCCCAACTCTTGCCTTGATGCCAGATACTTCACTTTCTCCCTGTATGCCTGGTGCCTTTCAAGCTGCTACCCAGTGCTGAAGATCAGAGGAAGTGGGTCTGAGTAAGTCCATGGGTGTGTGTTTTCTAAGTGGAATTATTTGGGACTACAGAAGTTTCTTCTACCAAGTCAATCCCTACTGGGTTTTGCAGCCAGAAGAAATGGGGGCTTATCTTCCTGGCACTGGAACTTTGGGCTGGGGAGCCTGGTATGGGATTGGGAGTTTTTGCTCCCAAGATACCCTTCCCAAATTTTTAGCCACCACATGTCAATGTGGAACTAGCCTGTTCCATCCATATCTCCACCCATTCTACCAACCTATATGGATGTGGTTTCTTTAATTCCTTAGTTTTCAGACTTCTATTCAACTTGATTTCTGATGATTCTGAATGATGGTTGTTCTGTACTTTAGTTGTAATTTTGATGTGGTTGTTAAAGGAGGTGAGGTGTGTTTACCTGTGCTGCCATCTTGACCAGAAGTCTATCTTTTCTTAATTCACTGAACTTCTTTATCACCTACGCATTCATCTAAAAAACTCTATTTTCAAGCCATTCTGATCATTTTATATTGTTCTTGCTTTTGATGGCAATTTTCTTAAGTTGCTTTTTACCCCTCTTCAGTTAATGAAAATGCTTTTATTGAGTGTTTTTCCTCTGAAATATTAAGCTGATGCTCAAATGTTCAGTGTCAAGCAACTTGTCATGTATCATTCTTTTGAAGTAGAAAGGAATATTCTGTTCTGCTTTGGTCATCTCAATCCGAATTATTTTAAACTTCATTCATACTTTCCCATTCCAGAAGTAATACATAAAATCTGTAATGTGCAAACTGCATTTCTTCCAGGGATCTTCTCAATTTAGACACTTTTATCTGAGATTCAATATGTTGTTCTCTGTTCCACCTCTTCACATGATGCCTTAATAAAATTGTAACTTATGAAAGAACATAGGACAGGAGGGACAGGCAGGGGTTGAGAATGGGGTGGCACAGTAAAGATAGAGTAGCTTTGATTATCTTATAAAGCAGCTTCCATGCAGGTCCTTGTTCTATTGCCAGTCAGACCAACATGTTGTTGGAAAGAGGGACACAGTGGAGAAGACTAATCACCCCCAACTTTTCCCCTCTATCTGTTCTTTTATTACATGAAAATTCTCCTGGCATGTGTCGGAGTGTTTATTAATATCTGGTTTCCATTGCTATTGCAACGTGTCTCTTTTCCTCTGTGATTCAAGGGTATAAACAGGAAGGCAACGCAGGTGCCCTTCAATAACTCCTGTCTTAACCCAGAAGCACGAGTAGCATGATCCATAAAAAGAAGCCCCCCACAGCCTGAAGGTACAACAGCAGCAGGAATACCTTTGCCTATAAAGCGGTTAATAGAAGACCAGAACCAAGACTTCTCTGAGGATACATGGGTGGTGGGCTCAGCATAATTCATGTATGAGAATCCTGGATACAATTATTGTGTTTGTAGAATAGAGAATCTAGAGGACTTAGAACATACAATGAATAAAAGGCATATATCAATGGGGAATTGGCAGGAAGAAATAAGAAGCTGAGGGTCTGGGAATTTGGGTCAGCTGATGTTTAGATCTTTGCAATTCTGTTTATTACCTTGCTCATTCTCTAACTTAAATAATCTGCTTATTGAGGTCTTTACTGTGTGTTGAGAATAAAATTCCAGGAAAACTGTCTTTAGACTTCCAAGTTTTAGACATCCCAAGGGAGCCATTTTTAAAGGTATCTCTTATTCATGCATGCAGCCTTTGTATTCACATTCCTGTCCCTGTTCAGATTAGAGCAGCTGCTTCCACAACTGCAGGGGACCTTCCTTCTCAGATTGAGGTCTGTCACTGTCATTTTACGGCAGACCAAATGTTGTGCTGGTTGTCACTTTTAGAAAGAATTAAATATTGCCTGCTCTTGGACTCCTTTTCAAAGCACAGTTGGTCCCCCTACTCTGAGAGTCTCTCTGTTCTTATTCCTTGGTCACTCTATTTGGTAGAAACCTGAAGGCAAGTTAGTGTCTTCCAACCTGGAGCAGCCATACTTAAATGATGGGAAACATAAAGCCAAATCCAGAACCAGGAGAAAGATTTGGGGAGTAGTCTCTAAGTAAGGGTTGGTGATCAGAACCAAGGAGCCAAGGGTTAATTACATCATTCTCTGTTTATTTATCCTGTGCTCACAGGTGGCTCCCTGGGCCTCAGGAGCTGAATGAAAGTTAAAGGATACTAGGAGCTGGAGGGGCTGCTCAGAATTCCCCCAAAGAGTGGAGCCCAGAGAGCAAGACAGATGGCTCAAGAGACTCTTGAAAAGAAATCTGGTCAAGATAGGTGGTTTTAGGCTGTGACAGACAATTAAAGTCTATGAAGCATGAGACTTATGGAGGAACCCTTTGGAAAGCCCTGTATTTGGCAGAACCACTTTGCTTTGTTGTCAATAACCTTATGATTAAAATAAGGTCTTTGTTCAGTAAGTGAGCTGGCTGAACACTTTATTGTTCCAAATGCCCTCCCGTTTATTCTGAATTAGCTCGTTCACACTTTAATGGATAAAAATTCCCATTTTAAGTTTTTATATATGATTATGCATTGCTGTTAAAGCCTCTTTTTTGGAAAGGTTTTACAACGTGATTTTATTTGTTTGCTAGTAAAATTTATTACCATGATACTTTTACCATCCTCATTTAATCTTCAGACTTCTCTTTTTAAAAAGTCAATTTACCATTATGTTAGCTCCTCCCTCTGAGGGGTGGTTCTAGTTTCAAAGGATATACATTCTTATTGGCTTTGTCTTGAAGATTTTATTCTGAGGACAGTGAAATCAGCTTTTACAGAAATAAATCATTTAGCCATATTAAGATTTGAAAGATTATAAAGGGTTTATTTTCAGCCATCATTGTGAGAAGAGAAAAAATGGGTGGGGGGACACCCTACACTGTCATTTAAACATGTCAATTTTTTAAAATAGTATTGAGGAAAAGCCTCTTCTTGTTATTTTGAAACAATAATATTGAGTAAATAACTTGTGTCTGATTTATTTCCTTGAGCTGTTCTCTTAGTCACTTTTAATATGAATATGCATTTCTGAAACAACAATTGTTATTTGTTGGCATTTACCAAGAACTAAATACCTCTTGAAAATGTTTAATAAGCATAAAGGAAACACTGTTTTTCATATAGAATTTATATATATGAGTGGATTTCTCTGAATTTATTTAGTTATTTTACAATTTGAAGTATTTCTCTGAATTCTAGAAATAAAGCATAAAGTCCATTTCCCCTTTTACTAATAAGACCTCATATTAAAACCTGTTTAGTTGTTCATTTGCCTACAGATGTAACTTCAGTCACATAGGTATGTGGATTTGTTTGTTTTAACACTTATGACAGTTTAAACCTGAGATGGCATTTAACTTTATGTGGACCAAATGTTTCCCACAGAACTCAATCACGCCTAGGAAACCACACCTCATAATGAGATCAAGATGATATAGCGAAAATGGTAGTATTACTACTGGTTCTTTGGTCATTGACTTTGTAGGACAACTCAAATTAACTTAAAATTTGATGTTTAGATTTTTTTGCTGAAATGTTTGATTAACCTAATTACATTATAGAGTCGTCCTTAAAAAGAGTAGGAATAGTAATTTAACTAATGTTCAGTCTGTGGACATAGTACTTTCTTACTTCCCATTCAGGAAAAGTCCTTTTTAAGACCTTAAGATGATGAACTTCTATGTTCATGTTGTTAATACACAGCAAGTATTTGAAACTCAAGGTTGTATGATTGTGCTTGAAGATATAGTTTATAGGAAAGGTGCTATTAAAATAAAACTGAATTCTATATATGATTTATACATCCATCCATATATATATATATATACATATACATAAATCATCAATCCAAATTTATATTCTTCTAAAAATATTTGTAAATGTTACTCCAAATACATATTTGGTAGATTCATAATAGAATCTTTATATAAAACTCATCTTCTGTAAGCTGTTAAGAATCTTTAGAATTCTTCAACATGTCTTAATAATTGTGTTTGAGTAATGTTTTACATTTATAGGAGTTTTTAAAAGGCAGGTGCAATGTGACATATCAGAAGAAGCAAATTAAACTCTTGTAAAGCACAGCTGGAATGCTAAAAATGTGTATTTGTAATTTAAATATGTGACACCATCACACTGTAAAATCAGTTCATAATTAGAAAACATCTGTTTTTTCCAATATGATGCCTAATAGTATATTTAAATAATTTAGAATGCAATAAGAAAAAAAGTCAGGGAATAATAAATGGTTCATGGACATTTCTTTTCCTTTGTTTTAATGCCCTATTGGATATCTTGCAGTAACCTATCATTTTGCAGCTAGTTTTTAGATAGAGCATAATTATCAATGATGAAACACATATTCCAAACACATGTGCTGTTTGGACCGTATTGTGTTAGTAAAATCTATCAACCAATCAATTAATCAATCCAGGTTGCGTTGGTTGTTGTGTTAAGAAGGATTTACACAGTGTTATTTCTCTCTCCCCCACTTGTTTTTTTGTTTGTTTTAATCAAAAGACATTGCAACAAATACAACTTGATTATTTTAACAGGAAATTTATGTGAATGTATTGCAACTACAGGGGAGCTGTTGAGTTGTATGAATTCTGGAAATATACTTGAACCAAGTAAAATATTGAGTTAAAACTTATCAGGATCAATTCAAGTTTAGCTAATAAAGTTTGAACAAAACCACAATTTCTCAAATGAAGTTAACATGGTAGATTAGCCACACATCTGTCATCAGTGTTCACATAGGAAGGTATTTATATATGTGTGATGAAAACTCGAATGGGTATTTTTATTCTAACTGAAGTGTGCACGCTGAATAGTCTCTTGGTTTATTGGCAGTAAATTGTGTAACTTTTATTTTTTTAAACCACAGTCCAAGTATTTGTTTCATATATGGACAAACCAACTGTCTTGGAAGGTTCTGTTTTTGGTATTACTAGCCTGTGTCTGAAAAGGTTTGCAAATCCCCCCAGAAAGAAAAAGAAACAGAAAGAAAAGTCTTTGCAGCAGCTAAGAAGCTGAATAAAAGCAGTCAGTAACACGGGTCAAGAGTACTTCTTAAACTCAGTCACCAAGCTGTGGTGAGTAAATTAAATGCAGCAAGGCCCGCCTAACAATGAACTTTGCTGAAAGGGAGGAGAAGGATTTTAATGCACAGATGTACCTTTCTATTTGAAATGCAGTTTTACCACTTTAATTCTGGGATGGGGGTGAAGACTCACTTTTTTTTTTTTTCCCCTGGGTTAGAGTACACAAAGTTAATCTGCTGCCATTTATATTCATCTACTTTGAATCGCCTTTTATCCACCTTTGCTGCTATAGCCCCCGCTCACCATTCATCAGTTTATGCATTGTGCGCCAGGGCAAATAATGACAGAATATCTAGCTAAAGAAGGGGTACTTAATCAGCAATCAAGATTCAATTTGTTTTAATTTTAGCAGGTGTTTGTGAGGTACATTGATGGGAGAGATAATATGTGCTGCTTTCATTAGCTCTCTTGTTTTTGTGCTTGAACATTTAAGAGCCAGATGTTCGGAGGTGAGCTGATCAGAATATTAAGTCTCCAGAGGTTGGTTTCCATAGTGTTTTACATTCCTTTCTTTATCTCCCTCCATTCACCCTGAGCTCTGAGGTGCAAGTGCTCGCAATGACAGACTCCATCTCAGCGTCCTGTTCAACTAGGACTTTAAATTAGTGGCTAATTCTCAGCATAGCATAGTTTCATTTAATAATCTGTCATTAATTCTTGGACTCTGGGTCAGCCTTGATTCTCATTCAGAACTCTTTCTGCTGATAACCTATGTTAGAAATTATTTGTGTAGCAGCTGGTATTTCATCAGGATATTTTCTTGAAGCAGAAACACGGGAATCTCATAAGCTACAAAGGTAATGACCCCATCATGTTGTTAAATCAATACCCAAACTTGATCAGTGCTCTGTCATCAGCTAGTCAAAACACGACAGTGATGACAGCATCGTGGCACGAACAATAATAGCAGGGCCATTCAAAATTGGTAGATCTGCTGAATTTGAAAGTTATTTACCTCTCAAGAGGAAGTGTGAGTAGTCTTACATGAAATTATAATATAATATAAGATTACTGTGCGACAGTTTGCAATAAACCATTAATAGAACTTGGAGAAGATCTAATCAGTAGTTAGATGTTGTTTTATAATTTTCATTCAGTTGTAACTGAACTTAGCTTTTATTTAATAGCTTTTCTAGTCACATTTTGATAAGCTGCACATCTTTTCCCTCCTCTTCTTTTTTGGTTGTCTTATATGTTAGCAACATGAATTTCCTTTTTGCTGGAAAAAAAAAATAAACAAATAAACTTGCAATAAAGAGTTAATTGAATTGGCATTGGCAAGAATATGTTTTCTCCCACTTACTCGTTCTCTGTTTACTTTGATGTTCAAGGATCGTACTGTTTTACAAGCATATTTTCTTAATTGTGTCACCTTGTACTATAAGTATGTCAGAGGGGAAACATTTGCAAGTGATTAGATATGGACCTATGTGTCACCAAACGTATGAGGTACATACCCTTATAGGATATAATTGTGATCTTTTAATATGCGGCCATTGACCCAGACTTGTTATTATCTATTATAGTTTATAATAATGTATCTCTTTATGATTAAATGATGATGCCCGGCAGAACACTATGATTAGCATTTCAGTTATTTATAGATTATGTCAGAGCAGTAATAAACATAAAATGCTGTTAATGTGTGGCTAATGAAATCTGGACATGAACAAGTTTATGAATTGATATAATTCATTTGAGTGTTCTAACTGAGCTACTGGTTCTCGTCATAATTCAAAAGCTTAGCAGGGTTCACCGATTAGGTGGGAGACTAATTTGCTACAAAAAGTCAATGGGTTTTCATCGTCTTGGGCCATCATGCCCAGCATGGCTGATTGCATAAGGACTGTACAAAGTAATTTTCATAAATATATTATCAAGCTTAGTATGTTTGTATGGATAGGACAGAATCAACTGTTATACAACATATATAGAACAAAAAAAAATCACAGCATTAATTAGTTATCCAAAAAGATACATATAGCAAAATCATGAAATTATTTGATTATTAAGGGAGGAACAACCTGGGGTGATTCAAGGGCAAATGCTGATGAAGGCTGCAAAACAAGGGTATCCTTTTCCTCCCTTGAGATGCTCTTCAAGTGCACATTCAATTCCCTCTGACCAGCAATTTCTGGGAGCTGCAAGTTTCATTTCTTGGACTGTTAGTATGAGCTTCATGTCTATAGCTCAAGGTATCAGTTTCTGCTTTGTTTTAATGATGTTAATATTTTTGTTAAGGGTCTGTTTTGAGGTCAAATGCAAAGCCATGATTTCTTCTCAGGAAACGTAATTTGAAGATGCCTCTTAGGTTCTGAGATCAATCTTTATGGCTAAAAAGAGACCACTTAACCTTAATTGATAAAAAACAGGTTCTAAGCTCTTAAGCAGCAACAGTTGGCTCCTTGGCAGACCACACTTGCATAGAACACCATTAGACATCCGTAGCTGATCTACTTAAAAAACAAGTCAGTTTTGAGTGTCTTAACATAAACAGAAGCAATGCATTGATTGGTATCCTAGCTGAACTCTAAATGTAAAATATCTGGTTTCTTTACTGTTCCAGGCTATCTCATTTAGGCAACACCTCCATAGTATCAAGTCTCGCTTTTTACTCTTTCGAGTTTTTGTAGGAGGCAGAATAGACCAAAGGAAAAAAATTATTTAAGCTGGCAAGTTTGGGGTACTAATAATAATAATAGCTAATAGTACCTATAACAGTAGCTTTTTATCAGTAATGATCAGTGATGTCTGGCCACAAAGTAAGTGGCCGTAATCATATGAGGTTTATCTGGGGATATTCAAGTAGAGGCTTGATGATCAATTACATGCATGATAGACATCCAGACTTGATCAGCATTTTCCAAAGTGTGTTCCATTGGATATCAGTACCTTGAGATGCGACATTAAAAAAAAGTATTCAAATTAGTATGGGAAATATTATCTGTGTTACCATGTACCTCCTACTCCAATAATTCATCTAAAATTAGTATAATTGTTCAATCCATGCAACAGACAAGAAATAATTAAGGAATATAATAGTTGTTCAATAATTTTTTTGTGGAGTGAATGTATCAATTCATTAGAATTTCCTGGAAAGTACTCTATTGCTGGGATTGCAGCAGTTTTAATGCAAGCCACAGCTTTTGCATATTAAATACAGTTGATTTTGTTACTGGTCCTGCAGCTGTGGCATAGGGTAAAAATTTTCTTTTTGAAGAAGAACTAGGAAAATATCCAGGAGAATGGAATTTTGCTTCTTGTTAGACAGTTTTTTTCCCCCTAATGACAGTTGTCCTCAAAGTGTATGATTTTCCCCCAGACCTCTCGGGGCAGGGTATACAGGCCCTCTGAGAGTACTATGAGTAGAGAGTGGAGACCAGAAGGCTCCTTGGGCTGGAGAGGTAGGTGGAGGGAAAGATCAGTGTGACCCAAGAGTTGGGGAAGGTTATAAAGACCCAGATGGGGGTGAGGAAGCTGGTATTGGCTGGGAGGCCACAGTCTGCAGCCTGGCTCTCACCTCTTCTTTCATGTCATGCCTCCTCTTTAAAGTCCACTAACTCCTTTTTTTGCTCTTAGCTTTTCTCCTCCTGTTCTCGTCTAAGAAAATGTCTTGCTGTCCTTTAAGAGCAAGCCCAAAACTAATGGCACTGCCTCAGTAAAGATTTCACAGGCTTGTGTCCATGTCCTATAACATTGCATGCCTACCTTGACTACTTCATTAGTCATGCTGTATTGGACAGGATAATTTGTCTGTGAATATTGGTTGGGTTTATCAGGAAAAGGGTCTGTTCTATTCTGTATATGAGGGACTTGAGTACCCTCTTTTAGGCCCAGGAGGCCTAAATATGATCTTTAAGGCCCAGTGTCTCACCAGGAAGTGTAGTCCTGAGAAGTACATGGAAACCTGAGAGAAATTGGGGCTCACCCAGAGTGCTACCTGTATTCAGCTATAGATGGTACATCCATGGATTCAGCCAACAGCATAAAGAAAACAGTATTTTTTATCAGCAGCTGGAAATCCATTGCTAAGAGCCAGTACTATATGCACTGTTTATGTTTTATTTTATGTAAAACATTTGAGCATCTACTGAGGAGTTTGGTATCAATGAAGTGTCTTAAAAACTATCCACCTTGGATACTGAGGGACCACTGAAGTTTGGGGGGGAGTAAACATTATACATAGAATTTTTAGTGTATATATATATCTATATATACACACATAATATAAAAATATATATGCATAATATATATTTTGAGTATATGTATACATAATATATAAACATATTTGCATTATTAAATGTAAATATTTAATAATGTTTATACATGACAATTTATATATTTTATAATATAAATATACTATTTGTATATTGTATAATAAAATATTTAGTAATATTCACATATAATTTATATATTTTATAAATGTGTATATTTACATATTATACATAATATATTTTATATATTATGTAATGTTTACATGTAAATGTATCTTTGTATATTGCTTCATAAAACTATACAAGATTTTCCCATAGAGTTTTGCTATGCTAAATTCATAGAGCCAGGTTGGGAAATTTTCTATTGCCATACTATAAAATTCTACCAGGTCCCAAAGGTAGTAATAGAGGTTCTTGAGCTATTTATGACATTTTCAGGATCTTAATTGAAATTGTAGGTTTACTTGTGATAAGACTGCCTACACTGAGTTAAATGATAAGTTTTTTGCTTTTGATTTAAATGAAATCAGTTTTAAGTGGTACTCACGATTTACTTATGATGTTTAGCACTGAAGACAGAAATATCTATATATACATATTTAGTAAATGTGTTCTTACTTGACTCAGTTCAGACTCGTGGCTGTTCAAATTATTGGGAAAAGTGATAAGATCAAGATCATGAAAATAATATCTATATATGGAAGTCATTTAATTTTTAACTTAAAACTTTGGGGGTGGGTTGAATGATTGAGATTCCATATAATCATTCCTTTTTAAAAATTTTTAAAAAATTTTATTGTTGTTGTATTACATCCATCCCCTTTTTGCTCCCCTCTGTCCCCCTCCCCACCCCATATAATCATTCTTAAATGAAGTATGCCAGTGATACAGCCTTTATGATTTCAATTGTAATTTTTTCTAAAGTAAAATGAAAAATTATAGATGCTTCTGAATAAATCTGAAAGCAGAATCTTTCAATTTTATTAAAAACAACTTTTTTAATCTATGGTGACTTTTCCTAAAATTAATACTACAGTCTTTGTGTGTGGTGGGGGTGATGGTACTGGAATAGCTCACGTTTATTGTTCCAAAGCATTGAACGTGCTTTCAGAGACTCAAGAATTTTTTATTTTGCCCTTATGTGTCATTGGTTCATCTGCCATTGAAAGAGCTTTTACACATGAACATGTACACAAACATAGAGTTGATTTCAAATTGATCAGGATTTAATACAGTTAATTGATAGAATCCAAAACAAGAAACAGGAGTTAATAAGACCTTCTTTGGCACACACACACAAAAAGTTATAATTATTTTTAAACGAATCCCTTGATTCCAGAGTTTTAGATTAAAGAAGCACATTCTTAGGTTGTTTAAGTAGAAATGGCTGACTAACTGGTTATGATTTAGACATCTGGGTGAAAATACCTTTGCGATGGATGGCCTTCAAATTTTTGGTTAGGGAAACACTCTGCATGCAGTTAATTTTATAGGAAAGGTCTTTCCCAAACTGGAGAAGGCAGGAATCCAGAGCTTACAAAATTGCGTTTCAGTATATACTCTCACATTAATATTCTGCATTTACAAAATTGAATGCTTCCAGCTTTTTTACCATGTTCTTTGTAATAGTCTTCTTTTTACCTCATAATATCTGTTACAAGTGACTACAGTTCTTTCCTAAAGGTTTTTATTGAAGTCTTTTCCTGTAGTTATGAGCATATTGTTATTCTGTACATTTTGTTGGAGGAATATCCATTTACCATAAATAGGTCAATACACAGGTCTCAGAGGGCTCTGAGTGTCCTTACCTGTTATAGTTCAGGGATTCTTAACTATAAACCTAGCCAGGATGCTGGGTTGTAATGCTTAAGGGAATGTTTCTAACCAACTATTTCTGTGTCCTCTGCATTGCTTAGCCTTAGGGCTACAAAAGCACTTTTGCTTGTAGCCCACCTTTATTTGGCCTTTTCTTCCATGCTTAGAAATTCTGGGGGCCCCTGAAACCCAGAGACAACAAACATCCAGAGATCCTTGAGAGGGTAAAGATTTTGTGTAGACTGAATTCAAAAAGCCCTGTGTCACAGAGAAAATGTCCGGCCCGTGGTCTACAAACTATCTAAATGTACCCCATACTAATATCCAGAGCTTGACGGTCTTCCTTTGTCCTGTGCCAGGTTCTGCTAATCTAATCTTAATTTCTACTCTCTTTCGGGGGCAGACTCTGTAAAACAATGGACTTGGTGTAAGTGATGTCCAGGAGCTTTGCTTTGCCAGCCAGGCAAACCATCGTACTATCTACAGCACCCATCTTTCTTATTCCTTTTCTCATAGAGTGAAGAGTGTTCAAACATTGAGATTAGACAGACCTGGATTTGAATCCAAGATCTACCATTTCATAGAGGGTTTTCCCTGGCAAACTTGTCACTAAATCTCTCTAAATCTCCCCCAGTCCCATCTCTCTCAACAATTAAATTAGTATAATCACAATGACTTAATACAACTTGGCCCATACTAGGTTTTCAATGAATGGTAACTTCCTTCACCTTTTAGTTTCTGTCCATCTGCACATGTATCGTATTTCAAAGCTTAGCATTAACTCCATCTCCTGCTTGAAGCCTTCTCTGATGAATTAAACCCACATTCTATTATTTCTTCTCAAATTGCTTTTGCACATATTTTCCTGTGCTCTACAAATAACCCTTCATTATACTTGGCTGACGTCCATAATCCAAACTCATTTAGTCCTTCTTTGTCTTGATTGTCTAACTGGTATGCAGGCTGAGGGTAAAGAGGGGTTTTTCCCATGTATTTCCCATACATCCAGGAATACAACAGACAGCTAGTACTTACTTCTTTTAATTGTCAACTATTTATCTTTGCTGTAAACCAGCATGAGGAAAGAGGGCAGCTCAATGTAAAAATTGCTTACTTCACTTTTGAAAGACACTGTGTGAGGAGACAGGGCAACCCCCAAATGAGGAAAAAGTTGTAACACAGGAGAAAAAAAACAAATAAATGCAAAATGACTAGTATAATGCAACTTAAGGAATAGAAACACAGGCCATCAAACAATGGGAAAAATACATCTGGCTTGGAAAATTAGAAAGGATGAATGACATGGTTTCCATTAAAATGGGCGCTGTCTGTTATATTTTATCCATGTCTAGTCCAACAGCTTCACCATCA
This sequence comes from Noctilio leporinus, assembly GCA_004026585.1. Taxonomy (NCBI): domain Eukaryota; kingdom Metazoa; phylum Chordata; class Mammalia; order Chiroptera; family Noctilionidae; genus Noctilio; species Noctilio leporinus. The sequence continues at coordinate 78,493 of PVIW01001400.1, read as the reverse complement.
AACGTAACTGAAAAACTGCACCAAATTCACCTGGAAATAGAGAGGAGGGCCTCAGCCTGGCGTGCCCTAGCCCGGCATTCCTGCTGCTCCACCTTGCAATCCAGGTATTTATATTAATGGCCCCCTATTGTCATGGGCTCCCCCTCTCCCAGCATAGTTCTTTAAAAGTAAATCTCCTAATGCAAGGACATTTGTATATACATTTGGAAGTACATGTGTTATAATTTTTAAAAAGCTAACAGATGTTAGAATGGAAAAGTAAAGGGTACATTTATAAAAAATCATCAGTGATCATCCCAGTGCCTGTGCAGAGGCATTTAACATTCTTCCCTCCTCATGCCCAACACAGAACTCCGACTCCGTGAGCATTTGCCCCCTTATCTCCCGCATCAGCCTCTGTTCGGTTACCTTTCGGTATCATTCACACTACACACATTCTTGTGCCTTGGAACATAAATCTTTTTCCTGTCTTAACAAAAAAAGTGCTTGGTGTAATCATACCCTACCAGCTCCAGCCATATTTTGCTGATCCTTTTCTCTCTTTCTTCCTTTCTAAAAAATATTTAAACTTCTAAGGATTAAATTGCTTTTTGCCATATTGTTCCCACGAATAATTTTTGCCTCCCCTTTGAAGATAAACCACAACTTTCCTCCTCTTCTTTTATTAAGGGGAAAGAAAAAGATTTGAGAAGATTTGTAATTAAACGTATTACTTGCTTCAATAAAGTAATCTATCATGAATCACTCTAACAAATTTGACATTTGAAATAAAACTTCGTTTTTACATACTCCTTTATGTCAGCCCAGATCTTTTAATAGTCTTAGTGAAGGAACCAAAATAATCATAGACCCTTTGTCAGTACAATTAGCATAAATATCCTAAATGATTTGGAAATGTCTAGATTTTCAACTTCATTGTGATCTACTTTGACTTACCGTTTCCAGCTTTCCTTTTAGGAGGAAAAATAAGGCAGTATGTTCCCCTTTTCTTGAGCCTAATGTGAAATTCTGTTTCTGCATATCTAAATACATATCTGACTCTACCCCTTAGAAACCTTACCCACATCTTTATCTCCTTGCCCATTCACTAGCTTCCCCATGCTGTAAAGTTAAAAAGAATTATGAGTATAAGCCAAGAGAATGCTAGGCTGCGGAAGTGTGTGATTTGAAGATGTTGATGATAAGCACTGAGAATTACAACTACCCTCTTTAACTGGAATGTCATGTGCTTTCCTCACCACCCACAAAATCCCACTGGCAATTTAGAGAAATAGTATTTTGTTTGGGTCTGTAGCTTACTGCTGCAATGTGTTGTAATAGAGAAAGTATGTTCAATACATGAGGCAAGTTAATTTAAAAAATATTTAGCTCATGTACTTTGGAAGAAAATTAACTCACTTGAGAAATACTATTAAATTTCTGTAGTCCTACTATCTAAGATAGAAGAGAGTTAATTCATGATCTAGATAACAAAGATCATTGACAGATTACTTTAAAAAACAGCAGGTTTTTAAAAAAGATATTGTTAAAGATAACTTTAACAATACTTAGGATTCTTATGCTATAGACAGCCTTTACAGAAATAAATATAAGTGCTACTTTACTTAACAGATAATTATTGTATAGAATATAGCACCCAAAGTATAGGAAAAATAAATTCAAAATAGATTTAATTATATTCATCAACTTGAAGTTGATGCCATTGAGGTCTACTACTCCATTTTGTAAAAATATTTCCCTGCCCTCTTTCCCTCAGTTTTATCATGAGAAAGAGGGCACTGAACTAAATTAATAGTGGTTAAATCTTACAGTTAATTTTTATCTATTTCAGTTAGTTATTAAAAGATTTGCTAATAATTCTTGACCCATTTATTTGATCTTTATGGAATATTCCTTAGAGTAAAAATAGGTGCTTAATTCTTAATAAGAGTCTTTGAAGGCCCTGGTTGGTGGCACAGTGGATAAGACGCCAGCCTGTGAACCCAAAGGTCGCTGGTTCAATTCCCAGCCAGGGCACATAACCAGCTTGCAAGCCAGGTCTCCAGCCAGGTCTGTAGCTGGAGGCAGGTGAAAGACAGCCATACCTTGATGTCTCTGTCCCTCTCTGCCTCTCTCCCTTCTCCTCTCTCTAAAAATAATAAATAAAATCTTAAAAAATAAGAATCCTTGAATTCATAAGCAAAACATTTTAAAGATCTATCTAAAATTAGGGTGCTTAAACTCTGTAATGGCTGTAGAATATCAATATGGGAGCCTGAAACAAAGTCTGCCAGGTGCCATTCAGAGTTTGAGTTCTGCAATAAGTGTGAATGACACTCATTTTTCCTTCTTGCTTCCAAGTATAATGGAGATAGTCAGCACGTATGCACCAGTCCCACTGTTAGATGCATAGGGGCATAGAAAATGGTTGTAAAACACAATTTCTCCCCACAAGTGTGTCCATCTGTTTAGAGAGAAGACTCAGAGCATATGTGGGTGATGATCAGGCTATAGATGATACATCTAATCAAAATTAGGAGGGCGGAAGAACATTCTAGTGTAAAGTAGTCAAAAAGATATTCTGGAGGAGAGAGAATGTGAGCCAGGTCTAGGAGGATGAGCAGGGAGGAAACGTTGGAAGGCAGGGAGATGGGAGCAGATGAGGGGAGCAGGGCTGTGAATAGAATTCAGAAAACCATGTAGGCACAATTACCATGGATATGGGAATGGTGAAAACAGCCCTGGACTGAAAGTCAGAAGTAGGAAATATTTAATACTCCTGAAATACTGCTTCATCTGTAAAGTGGAAAAATTATACCTACTTACAGAGGATTCGATGGCTCAAAAAATAGTGGCTTGTAAGTTCTAAATCCAAGTTTTATTGTTGTGTTCATCATTGTTACACTTGTGACTATGTACATAGGGGTAGTGTTGTAAGACAAGCAGAAGAAGAGACGTAAGAAGGCCAATGCTAGTGCAAAGGAGGTTAGACTTGTTTCTGGAGCTAGAACTAGCCACAGGAACAATTAGACAATTCAATTAAAATTTTAAAATAATCATAGAGAGTCAATGCTGAAGAAGACACATATAGGTTCTGCTCTTCCTGGGACGATCTTATGACCTTTTCTCCATAACCCTGTCCTGTGCCAAACATACAGAATCTTCATCATGGCCCCAGTATTACCACTTTCAAAATTACGGGGGTGGGCAACAGTAGGTCTACAGTTATGAGTGTAGGAAACAGTTTATTCTTGTATTAGTATTTATTAATTATTTGTATTATTTGTAAACCTACTCTTGCCCACCCCTGTATTGTCTTAATTATGGCTTTTTGGGGATTTAGTCATATTGGGGGAAAAAAATGACTAGATGCCAAATAAAGTTATCACGTGCTGGGAAAATGTTCCTAAGCTTTTTCCTGGGGCCATAGCAAGATTGAAATAGCATTTGAGGAATATAAGTTTGTTGTGGATGTCAGGAGTATACTGTTGAATAGTGTGGCGAAGACATTTAATGCTTCTAAACACCTGAGTGCTCCTCCGTGTATCACAGGCCTTTTCCCCCTAGCATTGCACATCAGTGGTGCTGGCCCTTAGCTCTGAACAGTCATGGTTCACTTCCAGGCAGTGTGTTTAGGAGTCAGAGCATGACCCCCCCCACCCCCCGCCCCCGCCCAACTCTCTTTTTCCCTGTTGTGGCAAGTCTGGAAGTCTATGGTTGGGGCAGCAGAGCATAAGATAGAAACAGTTTAGATCTCTGAGTTACTTCATTTTGGGAGCTGCCTCAGAGAGGAACTTGGAACTGCTGCAGACGCTGAGCATGAAGTTAAAACTCCTTTGGTTGAAGCCACTGAGCCCTATCCTGACTCTTTCAGTGAAATGGGCTGGTGACAATAAAACCTGCTAGATGGCAGGAATATTATTATTTTAGGGGTGAGGTGATACAGGCTTAATGTGGAGAAATGCCTAGAATGATCTTGTTATAGTTTCCAGTCATGTAAAGTCGTTTTGTTCAACCTCTTATCCATTAATAAAAGGCTACAGGTTGAAAACCAGTAAGATTCACTTGTTAGTTTTTCCAAGACTATCTACAAAAATAAAATAAAATAAACAAAAACAAATATGGCAAACAAATGGAGTACTAAATCCCAAGGATGGTTTTTTGATGTATATGATTATGTTCACTGAGGAAAGGCATGAATGTTGGATAATATCTGCACTTGGATCTCCCATTGCAGTTTTCTCATGTCTTGGTGCTCTTACAATGACCGAAATGGACGGAAATGAATCTAACACCTACTGCCACGTCACATGGACTTTATTTACTGTGTGGGCAGTTTCTCTTCAGTTATTCCCAGTAGCCGTGTTCCTGTTGACACCTTGATACCATAGAGGGTAGAGTTAGTGAGCTTTAGCCTCTGAAGCTAAACACATTTTATCAGGAAACAATTTCAGCAATTTACTCTCATCTGGTCATGTACTTATATCTTGTTATCTCTCAAGGGGTCTGTAATTAAAGCAGGTGTGTGTCCTCTTAAATTAGAGATGTGGCAACTGTAGACATTGTAGTAAGTTCTAACAGGAGACCCTAATGACCCCTTAGATTCAGTAATTATGATGAAGCCAGTGGGAGTGCTTGGCCAGGGAGAGTGTCAAAATGGACAAATATATCCCAAAGTGATAGACTTAGAAGATACATTTTAAGTGAACCAGGGAAGAGTTTAAACAAAATCACACACATACCCTCTCTCCCTCCCTTTTTTCTTTCTGCTCCTCCTCTTCCAATTTCTCATCTTCTCTTTTAACCTCTCAGTATCTCTCTTTTCTTTCCCACTTCCTTCTTCTCTATAAATAGAACAAAGCAGAATTTTAATTTAGGTATTTTTCCAATATTTAATGTCATAAGACAGACAGAACTTTTTAGTATTTCAATAGCTAATATTCTAATAATGATGTGACCTAAAATTATTTTTATTGGCAGTTTGGGGCAATTTTTCATATCTTAACTGGGTAAGGAATATATTCCACAAATCTTGAAGATTATGGAAACATAAAGACAACTGAGGAGGAAGACAAACTTAGGCAAGTGAGAAGAAGGTAAAAAGGAAAATGTGACAAATGGGATCTGAAAAGGAACGCCAGGGCCAGAGAGTGGGGGTATTTGTCTTGAGGGAGGGGATAGTAAAGACCTTCTGAATGTATGTGTGTTTTGCAAAGGTAATTCCACATAAATAATATGTGGTGTTAATTGCTATGCTCAGTGCTCTCATATTTACTTTCTTTAAAAAAGTAAGGTTTGCCTTGACTTGAGCATGGCTCAGTGGGGTGGGCTTTGTTCTTCAAACCTAAAGTTCTGGATCAGGGCATATACCTGGGTGCATCAGACCAGGTCCCCAGTTAGTAGCATGTAAAATGCAAAAATCCCATAATTCTCTTGCACATCAATGTTTTTCTCTCTCTCTCTCTTTCTCCTTCTCTTGCCCTCTCCCTAAAATAATGAATACAATCTTTTAAAAAATTATGTTTAATTCATTTAGAGCAGGTTTAAATTCATAACCAAATTGAGAGGAAGGCAGAGAGATTTCCTATACAACCCCTGCCCTCACATTTGCAATAACCTCCCCATTATCAACAACCTCTCATCAGAGTGGTACGTTTGTTAATATTGGTAAACTTTCATTGATGTATTATAATTACCCAAAGTCCATAGTTTACATTATAGTCCACCCTTGGTGTTGTACATTCTTTGAGTTTGAACAAATATACAATGACACACATCCATCCTTACGATATCATGCAAAGTGTTTTCACTGCCCTAAAATCTCCTCTGTGCTTTGCCTATTCATCACCACCCCACCTCACCCAAATCCTGGCAACTGCTGACCTTTTCACTCTCTCCATACTTCAGCCTTTTCCAGAAAGTTACAAAGCAGAATCATAGAGTACATAGCCTTTTCAATTGGCTTCATTCTCTTCATAACATACATTTAAGTTTCTGCCATGTCTTTCTGTGGCTTGATAGCTTATACTTACTTTTTAAGGAACATGAAACAATAGCTACTCTAGAACAAGAAATATATAGTAGATGCTATTGGTGCCCCACCCACATTCCCCAGCTCCCCTCAGCCCCAGTGAGCCATCCCTGTGCATTCTGATCATCTTCCGCCTCAAGCTTTCCTCAGCTTCCTTCCTTCAGGGCTTTGTCTTCAGCCGCAGCTGGGCTAGCCTTGGTTATGGGTGGACTTAGAGAAAGGGGACTGAAAGCTCTTGGCATTGGGCAACTCCCAATGGCGGGCTGGATCAGAGATACATGTCCCAGATTTCTAGTTCAGCAGTGATGTGTGTCTGAGGTTAATTTCTTTCCAGTTCCTGGGGTACCCCAGAGCTGGAATAGACCTGTGGTGGACACAGTGATAACCAGCTCAGAACTAACCCTCACTTGCTTTCCCTCCTTCTCTGACTCACTCCCCTGCTGCTTTAACACATAGGCAGATGTCAGTTAACCACACCCTTGTTTCCGTTTTCACTTCTGTAGGAATCCTAATGCAGATACACTATTTCCACTATAAAATGTCTTCCAAACTCAACTCTTCTGTCATTGGATCTAATTTTTAGAGTAAGGTGGACTGGCATATGTTTACACATAGTTCCTAAAAGGATGGATGATAGAATTATAGAACAATACTCCCTCTCCCAATTTTTTTTGGTTGGTCAGACTAGATGCTCCCTAGTGCTTTCAGAGCTAATTGGTTAGTACACAACTCAGATTATTACAGCATCACAAGGGAAAAATGCTAAAAGTAATGCCTTAGTTTTATTTCCTTTTCCTCAGCCCTCGCAACTATTGAGAACCATTTAACCTCTAAGTTATTAAGGATTTTTTTTTTCTTTAGCAATGACAATGCCTGATGATTTCTGTGTCCTTAGGGCAAGGGTAAATCTCGGTGTGCAGCCTGAACCAAACAGATAAATATAATTATTATTTCTGTATATTTGATGATGAAAGGGTTTCAGGCTCCACAGACTGATCTTTCTGTCGCCAACTGCATATAGTGCCGAAATTTTGATTAAAGGCTCACTGAAGTAGTTTATCAGTATTTGCTTGGTTTCAGGAAGTAAAATATGTGAGCTCAATATGAATGACAGACTACATCCAGTGAGAGCATTTGTTTCATCAGCCTGAGAAACTCAGAATCCTTGCTGTAGATAATGCATGAGGAAGATATTTTTCCTTCCCAGATTTGCATATAGCTCAATAGTCCCCTGATTCCAGACACATTATGTTCTGTGGTAGCTTTCCTTTCCCGCATCTTCCTCTTGCAAATGTGCATGTACTAGAATACAGACATCATTTAAAAAATAATTTAAACTCTTCAAATTCCCCTGTCTGGAAAATGTTTATACAATTTGTAACAGAGAAGACCAAAGTGCTGCTGAAGACAGCCAAAATATTTTGCTGACTTTTTGAAGGGATCATTTCTAAGCAGAAGGGAAAAAAATACTGATCTTGATAACAGGGGAAAGGGAGAGTGAAAAAGTAGGTTCTGATTTTTAAGTTTTCATAAAATAGTAAGCAAATATTTAAGAAATTGCTTTAAAAGTACTAAAATGGATGAATAAAAGGATATAGGTTATGAAATGTCTTATAGTCTCTTGAATCAAAACAAACTAAAGTTATAATTAATCTGATGTTTTCTCTGTATGTCTGAGAGGAAGGGAGAGAGAGAGACAGAGAGAGAGAGACAGACAGACAGACAGAGAGACAGAAGAGAGGAAAGGAGGGAGAGAGAGAAAGGAAGAAATGAGAGAACCTACACCCATAGCCTCAGCTTGGTGCGGGGTGGGGGTGGGATAGAAAAGAAAATAATACAAACAAAATTATTATATGAGCATTTCCAGAACATTCTTAGTGATTGTCAAATGGTGGTTTTATTTTTAATGTATATTCTTCTACCCTAAAATTGAAAGCATTAATTAATACAAATATACTTTTGATAAATCTTAGCTATTTATAATTGTGTATGAATCTTGAGGTATTCATCGTTATCAAGTCTTTAACATTAAGAATTTTGAGTCTTGGCTCTGGCTGGTGGCACAGTGGATAAGGTGCCGGCCTGTGAACCCAAAGGTAGCTGGTTCGATTCCCAGCCAGGGCACATAACCAGGTTGCAAGCCAGGTCTTCAGCCAGGTCTGTCGCTGGAGGCAGGTGAAAGGCAACCACACGCTGATGTCTCTCTCCCTCTCTGCCTTTCTCCCTTCCCCTCTCTCTGGAAATAATAAATAAAATCTTAAAAAATTTTTTTTGAGTCTTTTTCATTTTATTATTATTACCATGAACTTGAGCCTCTGTCATTCTTTATATACACACTATGTACACAAGTGATTACAAAAACGAAACAAAACAGATATCAAAGAGAGATGCCTTGACTTCCTTTCATGGAGCAAAACCAAAATAAGCAATGATATTCATTACTATTGTAACTTTGGTGGTTTTCCAAATTGCCTGCAATATGGCAAGCTCTTTGTTCAGACCTTTTAAAACAGCACAAACAGACAACAACATGAAGAACCTTTAGAGTGTAGGCTGACAGTGTCTTTTCAGCTGATGGAACTTGAGATAAAAAAAAATAATAATAAAAACAACCTGCACAATAGGAATTAGAAAATACCTGTCTCTATCATTTTGATTTTGAGGCTTCTCTACATTTGTAATAGTTTTTATATTTTGAAATGGTGGCTTATGTGTCTTTTCCCTCCTTTATTTTCTCTTACTCTCATTTTTAAAAAACACTAAAGCCCCTTCTATGTTTGGGAAGCATATACAGTGAAGTAAATGATAGGCACTACGGTAATTTTGAAAATGTGTATTATTTGGCAAAATAGTCCAATAATTTGAGCCCATTGTGTACATCCGTATTTGGATACTTCTTTGAAAGTGAATTTTTGATCTGATGGACCATAATAACTTCTTCCTTAGCAAGTCCCTCTCAGATTCTGAATGGTTGGGCCTCCACTGCAGTTATGTTTTATTGGATAAGAAATAGTCTGTACCCAGGGAAAAGTTGTGGATGGCCCAATCTACATGTTAGTTGCTTATAAATCTCTCCAGTTTCACTGTAAACAATGACCAGAGTATAGAGGCCAATGGGAATGTCAAGTGTTCCCTTTGGATAATTATAATGCTGTGCCTTTTGTTTTTCATTTTTCATTAGAATATGACAACAGATCTAAGAGGACAGTGTTGGGAGTATATTTAGCCAAAGAGAAAGCTGAATTGTACCATGTTAAATGACCTCAGAGGCCTTGGAACTTTTTGGATGTTGAACTTGACCTTGAAGGTGGATCTCCCTGTCTGTTGGGCAGCTCCTTACTTCTCCACACACTTTTATGGCAGGTGTAGAGCAAAGAGCTTTAGGTTTAGTATTTACCTTGAAGATAAAGGGGACTAATCTGATGTATAAATGTCAGCAATGTTTAAGTTTGGTCACATTTTGGGACTGGAAGAGAGAAAATAGTTTTCAAAAATTAATGGGGAGAGTGGTAGTGCTAAAAAGAAGAATTAGTCATTTTATTTAAGAACTGAAGTCTTGGGTTTGGAAATGTAGATGACTAGGGTCTTGATTGCAACCCCAGGTGTAGAACTCAGTGCCAGTTCAGTAAGGGCACTACTAGTACTGTTTTTCAGCAAATGGCTATGATTGTGTATTTTTTGAAATAAGTTTCTAAAAAAGCCATATTTTCAGAACTGGTTTTGTTATAGAAACTTATACCCAGGATTTTCAAGATGTGCTAGAATATGACCTTATTAGAGTTAATAAATGAAGAATTTCCCAAATTCTCCTAAAGACATAAAAAATTCATCCTGTTTGCTTTTTATTTTGCTTATCTATTTGTTCTAGCCAACCAGATTACATCTCAAGTATTTTCTATGCAATTGGAAGTTCAATACTTATTAACACACACCTATCTACAAGTCACTCAGGTTGGCATTGCTGGGTATAGTAACAGAAGTGAGATAGTATTCCTGTGCTATTGTTTTTATAATTATTACTGTTTTGTGAATTTTCAAAAATTTATTCAGCTTCACCTGACACCCATTTACTAGGTTCTGTAGGTCAGAAGTACAGCATAATGTGGCTGGGTTCTCTGATCAAGGTTTCAGTAGGATAAAATCAAGGTGTTATTTGGGTTATTTATTTGTCTGGAGGCTCTGGGAAAGATTCCACCTTCAAGGCCATTCTTGGAAGAACTCACTCCTTTGGAAAGCTACCGTCCCCATTTTCTTGCTGTCTTCCTTTCTTTAGGCTGCTCACAGCTCCTAGAAGCAGTCTGCATTCCTTGCCATGTGGACCCCTCTCTCTCCAATCAGCAAGGAGAATTTCTCCTGCCTCAAATCCCCCTTGTACTTGGATTCCCCAATTCCTTTTTCTGATGGAGAAAACTTGCTGCCTTTAAACGGCTTTTGTGATTAGGCAGGCCCACCCAGATAAACTTTTTATCTTACTGTAAACTGATTTGGGACCTTAATTCCATTGGCAAAATTCTTTCACAGCAGTTCTTAGATTGACACTTGGTTGAACAACTGGAAAAAGGTGTATACACCAGGGACCAGAAATTTTAGGAATCCATTTTGTAATTATACCTGCTCCACCTGCCCTAAGGGAGATTAAAGCCTCTTAAGGTGGATAAAATGAAGATATAAAGAGATGGGATGAAGGAAGAATTAAAGAGTCACAGGAGAGGGATAAACTAGATGTCACAGGAGTTTAAAAGAGGAAGGAACCACTTTTGCTTAGAAGAATCTAGAGAGGTTTTATGAAAAGGACCTTTAAGGGTAGACAGTATTTTTATTTATTGAGATTACCTCCAGGCAGAGAAGTGCAGACAGTGACACAGATGGGAATGTAAAGCATGTTGGGGAAATGGTTAGCAGCACTATACTGGTAGAGTATGATATATGAGGTCCATCCAGAAAAAGTCCAACCATTGTTAATATAACGAGAACAGTTAATATAAGGAAAATAGATGTAATCTGGCAGCCAAGAAAAGTGGACTGGAATGTGCATATGTGAACAATGATGACTTCACTATACTAGTCAACGGAGGTAGTAGACATTGTTGAGTGAGCACATGATAATCAAAATGACTGAGCAGGTAGAGCAACGAACCTGCATCAAGTTTCGCATTAAGCTTGAACATTTTCCCATGAAAGCTATCAGATGATTCAGAAGGCCTCGACTATGGGCAACTGGGGATTGGCAGCTTCACTGGGACAAGGTACCCACTCATGCATCATGTCTCATGCAGAGTGTTTTGGTGAAACATCAAATCACCTAGGTGACTCAGCCCCTCTACAGCCCATATTTGATGCCCTGCAATTTCTAGCTTTTTCCAAAACTAAAATCACCTTTGAAAGGGAAGAGATTTCAGACCATCATTGGGAAATACATCAGGAAAATACAATGGGATATCTGATGGCAATTGGTAGAATTGTGTGAGATCCCAAGGTGCCTACTTTGAAAGGGCCTGCAGCATCATTGTCCTATGTACAATGTTTCTTGTATCTTCTTCAATATATGTCTCCATTTTTCATATTACATGGCTGGGTCCTTGTACATTTAGTGTGAGAAATGAAACTATGAGATAGCTTCTATTTGGGAAGGACTTTGAATGCCAGGCAAATTAATTAGCCTCTAAATTAAAGGGCCATCACAAAAAGTTATTGAATATGGGAGAGATATAATGAGAGATCCATGTCAGAAAGATTGAAAGTAGAAAGGGGAAAGTTGGAATTGGTGTGGGTAGGTGTCCAAGGAAGGTCTCTAGCAATAGCCGAATAGGTAATGAGGATCTCAGTTCTACCAGGGAAAGTGAGAATAGTGGGAAGAGAAAAGAGTGAATGAATATGGCAATAGAGCCTGGAAACTTGAAAACAGGTTGGAAATATGCAGGGAAAGGGATGGGAAGTTGACTCCACTCTGAGCCAGCTGTCATAAGCAGAGACAGGGACACCAGAATGATTTGCTTTGGAAAGTAAATGAACTGATATAGGTTGGGCAAGGCAAAATTCAGATGGAATCATTGTTGAAAGTATTTTTGGACCTCAGCAATACAATGAGGCCTCAGGAAGGAGGGAATCAAGGCCATATTGGACAAAGGGCTAATGTCATGGAACTACTTGGTCTCTAAGACTGCATAAATGGGCCAAAATAGAATAAAAATGAATTCAGTCATGGCAGCAGAAGTATGCTGAACACCTGGTAGTGGAGATGCTTGGGTTTTCATATAATCATTCTGAAGGATTTAGTGACCACACACATGGGTTATATAGTTTAGTCCCTAAATGGGAGAGGTTAGTAAGATTAGTTAGGATACAAGGATCCAGCCACCTCTTGGAAAACTGATGCACTATACAGAAACTATTCATACAAGTTGTTCAGTCATGTAGGTGACATGAGTTAGGGGAAGCTTAAGTCTTAGCAACCCTCAGTTTCCAAGGTTTCATAGAAGAAACATTGGAAGTAGAACAAATGTCAATTCTATGGGCTAGTCTGTGTCAATGCAGTAGTACATATTAGCCACCTTGGAAATGAATGGCAAACCCTATAAGGTGACAGTGTTACTGTCATATTTACAATCAAAAGGGATAGCCAAAGCTAAGGATATTATATAATGCATTTCCTTTCAGAGGGCAGTTAATGAAAGCTTTCTGGAAGGCAGGTGGGGTTGTGGTTCTGTCCCTTAGAATAGTAATAATTCTATATTCCATAGAATTTTAGGGAAAGGGCAGAAATGAAATTTTAGATATATAAAGAGTGCTGAGGAAATGGTTATATACTACTCTTCACTAAATTTTTAGTGGAGAAAAGAGATGTGTTCATGAAAGGGCAGTTGTGCTGGATTGTCTTTCTCTTTGAAGGAATATAGTGGCCCCAATGCTTGTTTGTAGGTGGAAAAGGACCCAGTAGAAGTACCAAAAATGAGGACTGAGGAGCCATGAGAAGGTGGGAGGCCCTGATGGAGAAAAATAAAGCAATGAAATAGGGAGTAGCACTTAAATGAGTGGAACCCTCCTCCTTGGTGGGGGGAAAGGTTAAGGTTCTACTTAAGATATGTAGAGCATATCATCCTTGATCAGTGGTGTTGTCTATCTAAAAATATTAATACCTCCTTCACAAACCTTATTTTGGAAAATGCTTCCATAAGAGGTTTGTTCTTATTCTGTCATACCTGTGCTTCATATTAGGACTTAGGTTGCCAAACTTTCTTTTCCACTGACTGGCCCTTGTTTTCAGGTGGCTGGACAATGAGAGTGAGGATGTCCTCAGCATTCCTACTTACGTCTTCTTGACACCTCCCCCCACCATAGAGTAAGACAATGGACTCTGATATCAAGCCAGGCAGATCAGAACCCCAAATTATCAGTGTTAGCAATGTCAAGGTGGGAGGGGGAAGATAAGTGCCAGCTGGAAGGTGAAGTAGAAGGTCAGCTGCCCAGGGAGACCCAACGCTGGAGATGGAGCTAGTGGGAGAAGGGTGGCTGATTCTGGAGCCAAGGGCCTGAACGTGCCTGAAATTTGAATTTGTCTAAGACAGTCATGCAGATGCAGGACTTTACTCATCAAGAAAGATTTTTTTTTTTTCTCTCCTAGCACGAGATGTGCCTACCGAGTTGCAGAAAGTCTTAAAGGGCAGGCTCTTTGAACATTCTCCAAGGCTGTTCATGCTCCAATCTTTCTTTCTGGGCATCTTCGCCTATTCAACCAAAAATACCCCTTTTACCTCAACTTTCTCACACAGCTTCCGATTTTGTTTGAACTAGTTTTCTGGTACCATCTTCCAAAATACACCCTTTAGGTCATTAGTTTCTGAAATCCCACCTCTTCCAGGCAAACGCATGGGCAAAATTAGGAAACTTCCTTCTACTTCCTCCTGCAGTTTAAACAAGAGATCATGACCTCCCTTCTCCCCTGCATCCTCCAAAAGGAATTTCGCCTTTTGTTGTACAGGATGTTAAAGAGTCTTTGTGAATATAACTTTTTTAAAAAATGTGTTCCAGTCTTACCCTGTCCTCATCAAAGGGTACTTTTAAATTCTAAGTCCTTGGAACACATTTAAATCTCTTGATTTCAGATGAATCCAGTACAGTGAAATATTTTATTCATTTTATTTAACATATATTTCTTGAGTGCTTGCTATGTTCCCAGGGAGGTAATGGAGGTGGTGGTGGTGGTGGAGATTGTGGTGGTGTGTGTATGTATGTGTAGGGGATAGAGATCCAGGTAGAGGTAATAATGTTTCTAAAAACAGAGGCATGCCTGGAGGAATTGCAATGGGTCCAGCTATGTCTGATGAAAAGGAGCAAAGATACTGTTTGAGGTATTTAGAGTATATTACAAAGCCAGTGGGGAACCTACATTAAAATGAATGCGATCTCTGTGAAAACAGACTCTGATTTTTTTTCACTAATGTCCCAGAGTCTCTAGCACTTGGGAACTAATCAGTAAAAGTTCTTGCTGAAAAAAATTATGTTTAATCCATATAAAGTGAAAGTAATGCCTGTGCAATATTGTAGCTGCATTATAGTGAGAAGAATCTGGAAGTAGAGGAATGGATAGGCCACTAATGCATTCAGATAACCAATGGTAGTGATCATAGGATTAGGGATAGTTTATTTGTTTGTCTTCAAATTTCTGATTATTTTGTGAACTTTTTAAATGAACATGAATTATATTTATCATTTAAAAGAACCTCAAAGAACTTATTATGATAGGAAAATAGAAAAGAATGACTAACAGGACTTTGGAATGCTGGTCAAGAAAAGAGGACAGAGTAGAGACATTTAAAAAGCACTAGACATGGATGAAGACAGCATCTGCCGCCACTCTTTGTGTACATTTCATGTATGTTAGATTTATTGAGTTGGATTTTGATTTCTGAGTTCTTCTGAGGCAACGAGATAATCCCAAGACTCTCTGAGTGTTGGAGTAGCCTCCCCAACAGACATTTGGGAACCTCGTGTAGGGAGATGAACTTCATAGGAAGGACCTCAGCCAGGCTAGGAGACTAGTCCCTCTCTGATTGCATCCTTTGAAGTCAACTCTTTGCTGGAGGCTAGATGGTGCTAGAACTCTTGGTGTACTCTTAAGGGACAGGGAAAGACCACCTACCACTGGAAGCAGTTTGGGAGCTAAGCAAGGGACCATCCACCCTGAGAGGGCTACACACTAAAATGGCTGAGTTGTATTTCATGCGTTAGACAATCTAGTTGCTTGTTAGTCTCTATTTCTATTTCTTTTCCATTATCCTTTCTTAGTGGAACCTTGTTTTCACTTTGTCTGAGCTAGGCTTTGGGGAATTAAAGGAAAAGTTGCATTTCCATGTTGGGCTAAAATGTTCAATGGGGCCCCCTCTGCAAAGCCTTGATAACAGTATTAACATGCGTTCCCCAGGGGAAGATGGATCTCAGGGAGTGGCTGGGAGACTGAGTCCCAGGCATCCCTACCTAGTGGTGATCTCTCTGTTACTGTGGAAAATTGTGGTCTGATCTTTTTAAAGGCCTCTGCAGATAAGCGGGTACTTGTTTAAGTCTGAGGGTAAAACCAAGGAAAAAAGATTTGAGTACAACTTGATGTTCCTGTTTGCCAAGTTAGATGGCAGTGCCATGGACCAGATAAGGGACTTCTGAAGGACAGGTTTTATTAGGAATGATTGTGCTTGACTTTGGCCATATGAGGGTGGGGTGTGTTTGGTCTGTCCAGGTGTAATTATCCAGGAGGCAGCTAGATCTGAGTTTAATGTGAAAAAAGACACAGTCAGTAGCTAGGACTCAAGAAGCCATATCCAAATACAGGATGACAATACCAGTTATGTTACCTCATAACATTGTCATAAGAACAAAATCAATCACCACAAGCCTATGGATTGATTCTGGAAGTAGCATGGAAAAATACATGCAAAAGTACCATGATATATGTTACTATTATTGAAAATAGTAACCAGTCACTCTGTGTATTCTGCTGTCACCTTCACCTTCCCGAAATGGATTATTACTCTTTCTGTTTTTAGAAGCACTTTTAATTATATTATTGTCAGTACTAAAACAAAGATTTATTTGGAGAACTTCTTTGTTGTTTAGTGAGGAATTTTTAATTTTTGTTTTTTTCTGGGAGAGTTGCATTTAAGATGTAATGATTAAAGCTTAAATATAATATGATCTCAATCTGACTAATATCTGGTTTAATCTTTTAAAAATACTATTGTTCCTTAAAGTCTGGTGAGTTTTGATTTTATGCAGGTAGAAATGAGAAAGCTATTCACATTTGGGATGGGAGGAAAGAAATAATTTCCTTTTAAACTCCACACAAATCTCTGAATATCACTCATACTATAAGGCTTTTTTCCACTCAATTTATCTGGAGAAACCCTGATTTGCATATGTTTGAATCTATTTGCATGTGCAATTCGAGTGACTCCCAACTCCCCAACTCCCCTATATAAGATGAAACAAATTAACTCTTTGTTTTAGCCTGCTGTGATTCTCAGCTAATGCTCTGTGGTAGGTTTGGACATTTTAAGCATCTTTTAAACTGCAGAAAAATTTGGGCAGTGTGGTGGTGGCCATTCAGGGCACCATCTTGGCCTCTGGGGTAAGATTGGGAAGCCATAAAAGGTCTGGGAGAGTATCAGTGTGGATAATATGTCCCCATGTGGACACTTACAGGGCACCCCCTAAATGAATACAGGAGATCCCAGAGGAAGGTTTTGAGAGACACTCCCATCTGCAACCAGGGACTTAGAGCTACTAGAGGTGAAGCTTATCCTTGGTTCCCTGCACTTCCACTATTACTCTCCTTTCCTTTCAAGGATCCTAAGGCATACCTTAATCTTATGGATGGCGGATCTTCATATGATCTTCATATGTCCACAAGATACATTTTAGAAAAGAAAAATTATCTCCCCAAAACTCTCCCTGTGTGTGGTTTTTTTTGTTTTTTTGTAGCCTTAAGAAAATAGAATATTAGAGGAGATTTTACTTTCTTTGGAAAATCAGTAAATATAGTCCCCCCCCCTCCCCCACTCAGGATAAGCAGCTGATTCTTTGGCTTCTGGGGGCAAACTCTGAGACTGTATTACCCAGCACAGTAGCCACTTACCACCTGGGGCCATTGGGCACATAAAATGGGGCTGAATTAAGGTATCCTGTCAATGTAAAATGCACACCAATTTCCAAGGCTTCCTCAGAGAAAGAGTGTGACATTTCTCATTAATAATTGAAAAATTGATTAGATGTTGAAATATTTTAGAAATATTGGGTTAAATAAAATATATTACTAAAACTAAGTTTCTATTTCTTCTTACTAGTGTTTTTAATGTGGCTACTGGAAAATTTTAAATGACCTGGGACTCATATTTATGTCTCACACATTTCTATTGGGCAGTGTTACTCTGAGAGATACTTTTTTATTCTTTTTTTTTTTTTAAGATTTTATTTCATCATTTCTAGAAAGAGGGGAAGGGAGAGAGGCAGAGAGGGAGAGAGACATCAATGTATGGCTGCTTTTCACCTGCCTCCAGCCACAGATCTGACTGGAGACCGTGTTATGTGCCCTGGCTGGGGAATCGAACCTGCGACCTTTGGGTTTGCAGGCCGGCGCCTTATCCACTGCGCTACCAGCCAGGGCTATTTTTTTATTCTTAATCTGAAGGGGAAACCTATAGCTCAAAGCTAAGACTTTTAGGACTTTGTTTGGGAAGGATTGCTACCCATTACTGATGCTGTAGGTTGTTACAATTTATAATTTGAATAGCAAATGTCTAAAAATCACTTGATGTGGGTCTTTAAAAATGACTTTAATGCTGGTCTTCCCTTTCTTTCCATCTTGCTTATATTTCTACCACAATTCAATGCAGAGATAAGAGAAAGCATGTGTCCCCAGTTTCAGGCCTATGTATGTGAATTTTAGCTGAAACACGATTCTTCCTGATGACTAGTGAAAACTAATTAGGTTTTGTCACTTACTTAGAATTTTGTCTCCTTGAAACCTTGCTACACTATTTAACCTACTTCTAGTTGACAAATATCTACTGCCATGTTAAGTCACGCTTATTTTGTTTAAATTAATGCTTAAATAGTATATCACAGCAGATCCAGAAGAATGGGATAGGGAGAGAAAAAGTTTCCACTTTTTTTTTTTTTTTTTTTTTTTTTTTTTTAATACAAGACTGGTTTTATTATATTACCAGGGAAATAACTTAGATTGCTCTGGCAGTCTCAATAAATCACACATGAAGTCATCTTTTTTTTTTTTTCTAAATTAAATTTTTATTTAAATAAAAGTGTTATGTTTGTATTTGAGCTGACAGCTAAATCTGATAATTAGAGTGCATGAAGTTGGCTTTGATTGGCATTGTAATTGGATTGTCATTGGGCTGAGAACCTATTATCTTTGGATCATGCCCCATGAAATCTGTTGAAGAAACTTTGCTGCCAGTTATTTGAGCCACCATCTTGGCTTACAAATTAGGTTTGAAAGGCTTCTTACCACTGGGAATGTAATTTAAACCACTGCAATTGCACTCCCATTAATTAAAATTATATTAAAATTATGGTTCATTTTCTAAATATTTTTTTGTATTTTATTAGACATACTTATTACTAAATGCTTAACAAATTACATAGCAGTGCTTACTGAAATTATGTTTCAGAGATAATCCATCTCTTCAGCATGTGCTACCCAGCATCCATGGAATTAGTCAGTGTTAATCATTAAAAGATATACTATTTATGTTTTTCATTACAAGTTTCAAAAAGGAACATTTCTATTATTTCAACAAAAATGCAGAACCAGCAATGCCTACTGTAAATTAAGATCAGTCCTACAGATAATGAAATATGTTGCTTTGCTATAAGGAGATGTCGTCTGTTATGGTCACAGTCCTATCTGCCTTAATTTTTTTTCTTTCCTAAAACAATAGAAGCCCATAAAAGAGAGAAGACTTTTTTTTTTTTTAACAAAAGATTAAGAGAAGGAAAAAGCACATACATGCCAAAATCTATGCTGTTCTTTATTCCTGTTATCGTCTGCTAAAAGCAGATCAAATCTGATTAAGACAGAAAAGGAGCTTGTGAGAGCTGACAGTAAGAAAGGGGGGCAGTGGATGGGTGAGGCTGGTCTCTCCTGGCTGGTGGGGAAAAGGGAGGTGTGTGCCAGGTTCACAATGCATCTTTCTTTGTCACTGTCCCTTCTCTCTGGCCATAGAATGTCAGGAACTAATGGGCAGGTGTCACATCAAGTATGTAGATGTGAAGAACACAGAAGCATACTTTCTGACCTACAGAGAAAGGCACAGGTTCTTGTTCATTTTTCTTGTTCTGTTTCCTTTTCTTCTTCTCCTTTATATTTTTTGTGATGGATGTTGTGATTATTTAGAAATATCTCTCCATCCCTTGCTGCAGATGAGTTTGCCGTGATAGTGAGGCAACTGGGATAAAAACTTCAATGGGGTTTAAAAGTATAAAACCAAGTTTTCAAATTTGTTCTAATTTCATTAGATTGTATGGAATACTCTCCCCTGCCCTCCTAAGGATTCCCTCTCAGCTATATTTTTACATGATACCTATTTCCATTGTTGTTTGTATCTAACTTCAATGTTTTACTCAGTATTCGACAAAATAGATGCTCAACAAATGTTAAATTGAATTGAATTAGAAATGTACCTTCTAAAGAGTTTAGGGATTGCTAGAGTCAAATCCCAGGTGGTCTAAGTACTTCCCATGTGGATGATTAGATACAGTTGATAAAGGAGTTCCATAACTTATTTTATTTACTCTAATATATGGTATTTTAGGATGAATACTGCTCCCTGTTTTCCTCATTCCCTTTTCTTAATTGATGAAGACACCAAGGGTCAGAGAACAGAGTTCAAGACCACATGGTCCCTGAATAAGTAGCATAGCTGGGATTAGATCTCACAGCTTCTGTCTACAAGCTCAGGGCCCTTTCCATTCTCCCATGCTGCCTTCTGTAATAAAGGACTATGTCTCAGAGTGAGAGAGAACATGAAGAGGCAGGCTCTCACTTCTACTTTTTCTGTGGGACAGGAAGTTGGAAGACAAGTAGCATTATGAGTAAAATTCCTCAAGGATGTTTGGCCCTATGACCCTTTGATTTCCTTTCTAGGAATATCCACTAAAGAAGTGATTGTGTGATGAGTTATTTAATTACAGACAACTTTTATCGGCTGCTCAATATGAGCCAGGCACAGTGCTTAGTACTTTACATATATTTTCTCGCTTAAGGCTCAGAACAGTCTGATGAGCTATGTTTTTACAATTACTCTCCCCTGAAACAGATGGCAGAACAAGGCATGGGAGGATTTTATAAAACATGTCCAAGTGTCCAAGTAATGTGGCTATTTAGGATTTGGGCCCTCGTCTGAACCAAGAACTCTTTCTCCGCACCGAGCTGCTCATTGCTTTGTCACCGCAATGATGCTTACTTCAAGTACAGAAGGCTTGGAAGCAGTATAAAAGCTTGGCAAGAGGGAATTGGTTGAGCAAATTTTTCTAACAAACTCTACAAATGATACTGTCGATGTCTATAAAGGATATCAAAAGATGATTATGATGAAATTGCAATCTATAAAATACTGTTATCCTATTTTGTAAGCATATGTCCATGGAAATATATCTAGAGGGATTATAGCTCATTTTTTGTTCCTCATCTGTATTTTTTGTTTTTTTTGGTCTTACAATGAACATACCTAATTGTGTATTTTTTTAAAAAGCTAAAGTATATCATTTGGAGTAGTTTAGAACTTTTCATGTGTTCAAGTAGAATTAACAAAATTTCAAGAGGTCCCTCTGCCCCCAATGGGAAAAACAATGAGTGTTTCTTCTAAATAGTTATTTTCCCCTCCTGTTACTCCCGGGTAGGACTCTTCTGGTTTTCTTCTCAGTGGCCCTGGCATGGGTCTTTGAACTCAACAGAGCATCGGGGAGGAAGAGTGGGCTCATTGAGGGGCCAGGCTTGGAAGCTTACTGTTGTTCAGGCGGTGGAACCCGTATGGGTGTCATAACATTTCTTTTCTTAAATGGGAATGGGGCCTTTCCAAGGGAAACGTGGCAGTCAAATTTTGAGCAGAGGTCAAACAACTTAAAGAGCAGCAGAAATAACAGAAAGTAAGCTAAGGGGCTAAGCTCAGACAACTAAGATAGCCTCCTCCCAAGGGGTGGAGAGTCCCTTATTGTCCTCATTTGGCCTTGAGGACATTGTTCTTGAGTATTTACCTTGGTGGGTAAACTATATGTCAGTACAAAAGGCCCAGCTGAGGGGCCAGGACTAAGGGAGGACTGAACTTTCTAGGTTGGAGTCCACCAAATGCAGGCTGTTTTCTGGGACATGCCTCAAATAGCCATGTGGATGACATGGTCAAATATCCACCACCAAAATTGAGTATTTGCTTGGGTCTAAATGGTGACTTAGGATCTGTTTAGGCTCCCAGGCACTGTGTGCTAGGGGCGGGGGAAGGGCTCAGTTAAGAGGCACCAGGCCCTCTATACTTCTATTCATAGATTTATGATTTGAAACATTCAATTACATTCTATTTGGAAAAAAAAAAAAAGTTTTCAGAGCTAAAGCATCATCTACAAAAGTTCAGAGTGTTGGGGGATGAAGCACCCCCTGTATGTAAGTTTCCCTGTGTGGTGGAAAAGGGTGCTGCCCATAGAATGCAAGCCAGCGGGAGACAGCTGGGTGTGGGAAGTTTTGGATACTGGAAGACAGGGCAAAGAAGTGGACAGAAGAAACACCGCATTTTCACAGTTTCCTCAACTGGTTACACATTTGGGATTGTAAAATGTCTAGAACTGTGGCCAATTTATTGGCCAAATAGATTCTAAAGTTTTGAAGAATTACATTTTCTCAGGGACTACCAGTCATTTTTCTAAAATCCTCACCCAAGGATATGTTTATTGATTTTAGAGAGAGAGGAAGGGAGGAAGAGAGAGGAAGAGAGAGAAACATCAATGAGAGAAACATTGACCAGTTGCCTCCCATACGTATTCCAACCAGAAATTGAACCTGCTTCCTTTGGGTGTGTGGGACAATGCTCCAACCAACTGAGCAAGTTGGCCAGAGTGATATGTATGTATATTCACCATGAAGGCCAGCGTATGTGTTCATGTGTGTGTATGTGTGTAATTAATTTTCTGGTATCTCTAGATTTTAGTTGTGACCTTTCAGTTTTGCTCTTTTCATTCTGAAACAGTAGAGTTCAGCTTCCCAATAAAATTAGACAGTTCTACTGTGCTATACTTATGCTGTATAACAAGAGTCATGAAAGTTAAGAGGTTGAGCTCTGGAGCCAGACCCCCTAAATCTGAATCCCATTTTGCCATTTATTAGCTGTGTGACCTTGGTTAAGTTTCATAAAGTCCCTGTGCTTCAGTTTCCTCATCTATAAAGTGGCTCACAGACAGGATTTTTTTTTAAGGTAACATGAGTTGAAACCATGGTGTCTTTAGAACTGTGCCTAACACATAGGATGTTCCATAAATGTTAGTTGTCCTTGCTATCATTGTTCTTGAGCTTTTACCAAGTATCAGATCCTGAGAGAGATGAAAGAATGAAAAGGCTGTGTTCCCCTTCCTCAAAAATCTTAGCTTGCTATTTTCCTCTATTTTTCATTGTATTAGGTCATAATATTGCTGTCACCAGTATCTTTCTATCAGGATTTTTGAGTTTCAAAGTTGTATTATTGAAAAAAAATGTGGAGTTCCTCTTATAGATTTTTTATTCCCTAAGAGAGGTAGTTACCTCCTTCCTAAGCAAGTCAAGACCTAGCAATTCACTGCCTCCAAGGTGAAGAAGCCCCTACCTAGATAACCACAGTGGGATTCCAGTGAAATCCTGTGAGTAAAGGCCTTATGCTCTCCTCTTAGTGAATGAAATCATTGATCTGCTTTTAAAATAACTTATCTAGGGGTCATCTATATCAACATTCATATTGAGATAGGTAAGGATGCCCAGCTAAATGTACATCCGCTGGTGCCTGCAGGCACTTGCAGAACTCTTCACAGGCTGGGATCTCACATTCAAATTTGAACAGTTTTCACAGAGTTAATATCCTCTTCCCTGAAACCAAGAAAGAGAATGGAATCTTTGCATTTTTTTTTTTCTTTTCAGTTTTTGTTAATATAGACTTGAGCCTTTATTGGGAAAAGTAGAAAGCAATGTGTATGAAACTTGGATTATATCCAGCTAGAAAAAAAAAAAAATGAGTTCAAATGCTTTCTGTGTTGGTTTTTGCCTCACATGCAGATTGTGCTGTTTGGTGAGAGGAATAATTAGTCATTTACAGGTTCATTACGTAGTATGGTTAAACCTGACCTTCTCTTCCCTTTGGCCGGCTGGTGAGGGACTTTTCTCAGTAGGTCCAGCTGGCTAATATGGCCCTTATATGTATAAACCTATGTAGTACAGTCTGTTTGCTCCAACTTGAATGCCACTCTCTTTGAGATCCCTATTTTACATATGGCAAGGAAGAGCCTACATGTCATTCATTTTTCAATTCTTTGTACAAAACTTCTAAATGGGCCAGCCATCCTCCCACCTCCTACAAGAAAAATGGCACATTGTTATTTAAAGCAAAAGCTTTATAGATTAGTTGTTGAATGAGATATTCATCTCATGAATAACTAATAACATAAAATAAAGAACAATGAAAATGCAAATTATCTGCCCATATACAGTACAGTGGCAGTTAGCTGTAGGAATAGCCCTCCTGAGTTCGTGCAAGGTAGGCAAAAGCCAGTCAAATTTCTGATCATACCTAGTTTTTTGAGTTGCTGAGACAATATCAGAATTCATCTCTTTTACAACTCATTACTGAGGCATGAAGGAAGAGATTAAAATCTGGTAGAATTTAAATTCTTTTCGTTAGCATTATTAATAAGCAAGAATTGGCAGGAGCTAAACTGATTGGCACATACATCTGGAATAACAGGAATAAATAAAGTTTCAGGATGGGAGGAAGGTTTGCTACCAGAAGACTTTTGGGTAGAAAAAAGCATGTATATGAGGACAGCTTCACATCTGATCAATCCTTAACTAAATCTCAGTGGCACTTTTAGAATGGAAGAGATAGGTGGGTGTCTGTCTACATGAAAGATATTCTTTGATTTTATTTGGAGGGGAGTATAGAAAGAATGTTAGGGAAATGGAGGTGGAAAGTGAGTTACCACAGCTATAAAAGAACCTAAGTAGACTTACAAAGGAGAGGTCTTATTGTTCTAAGTGTTAGACTGATCCCACATACTGTTTTCTGAATTGGCTCTTAAGAAAATATTACCACTAAAGAAAAGAATCTTTGGCCTTTGAAAAATTCATAGTAATACATAGAATCAAATTTTTTATTTTATGTATACATAAGTGAATTAGCCTTATCACCTGATAAAAACCTAACACTTACCAAAAGCATTGAAGTTTTCTTGCCCTTGCTCACCTACTGCTTTTATCCAGTTTATGTACCCATCCTATGCACTGTATTTTTGGGAAATGTATTCTGAACAAACTAATACAGGAAGGCTGTTTCAGTTCTTTGACAATGAAACCAAAAGGTGATGCACAGCCTTGGGTTTCAGTGTGAGTTGGCTCTGTGTCATTCTTGACAAGCATCCATCACAACGATTATGCAATGGAATGTGAGTCATGGACATTGAACAGCATAGGATCTATCTTTTTATGAGATATTAAATTACATTTAATTCTTTTCTTATGTTGGTATAAGAGAAAAATGAAAACTGAAGCTTTAGAAAATCATTTAAAAGTAACAGACCTAATAGATAGCTGACCCACCTATTGAAGAACATGATGTGACAGCCACGCATTGAGCCATGGCCACTCTGTGTCCCCTTGGCTGCCTGCCACTAACCGCCAGGTTACATTGTGCTTCCTGTGGCCTCTCCACAGTTGTCGTTAGCCTAACACAGGCCCTCTCCTCCTTGCGCACCCACAGACCAGGCTCTGGTATTTCTTCTGAATCAACTCTTGAAAGAGTCACTACATTTAAGAACTGGTCATAGTCATGAAACTTCTATCTTGACTTCTACATGGCTTATCAGTGCTCCTCAACCATTTATACTCAGGGATCCTTAATGACTTAGGAGAGATAAACTTGGTCCATGGCAAGTCAGCCCACCACTAGCAAGTCATTTCTAAATACTCCCATTCTTATTTCAGAAATGTAGGGAAATTTTACATTATACTCCCTAATATGTCTGTGTTTTAATTTCTTAAAGCACTTACCCATCCCTGCTGCCATGACTGTCGAATTTAGAAAATAAGTGATGTTTAACTGTGGTCCCCAAACCAGCAGTATCAACACCAACTGGGAACTTGTTGGACATTCAGATTCTCAGGCACCTGCTTACTGAATTAGAACCTCTGGGGGTGGAGGATAGCTATGTGATTTTGAACAAGCTCTCTGGGTGATTCACAAGCACAGTCAACTTTGAGAGCTATAAATCAAAATATTGTGCTATGTTAACCCTTGGGATTTGAATATTTATGTTGTGGGTACTCTCAGGTATATCATTTTCAAATTGGAGGAGATTATGATTGTTGATTATAGCAAAGATTCCCAAGCTCCTATAAAAAGGTATGTTTACATCTGGGAATACTTACTTGGATGTATCCAAAGTTCATTCAGTTGGACATTCCACAAATATTTACTGAGTTCTTACTGAACGGATATTCTTCTTTGCATTAGAGATACCCTGATGGACAAAACTGTGGTAGAGTTTAAGTTCCATTGGATGAGATAGTCCATAAGCAAATATAGTATAGCATCAAGTGTTAGTAAGTGCTATGGATAAAAAAAAAAACAGAGAACAGGAATTGAAAGTGTCTGGTTATCAGGAAATACCTCTCTAGAGGCAGCTTTTGAGCTGGTTGAAGTAAGGGAATGGTTTATGAGAGGATCTAGGAGAAGATGTTTTAGGCAGAATGTGGGTGATACCATCATCAGGTTCTCCAAGTTAAAATATTTAAACCTAGACACTTGGATATTTGTTGTCTTCTCCATTTAGGGGGTAGGTCACTGAGGATTGCTTTCTCTTTCCCAGGCCATCTTCATGCTGAAGTTCTCTTTTATAGAAAAAGATGGTTTAACTCTTTTGGTTAATATTCTACCTGGTAGTGATCTCTGAATGATCTCCTGGTCAAGGGGTTAGGCATTGAGTCCTAGCATCAAATATTATTCCACATCTTTCTCTCCCATCTCCCTAAACAAACACTTAGAAGGCAATTTACAGGTTTTCTACTTCATAGATAACCTTGACCCCACCCTCATTTATGTAGGCAGTCAAGAAAATCTCTCCCAAACATTTGTACTTCCTGAAAGCAGAATGTATTACTTTCAAACTTACCTTGCAGCTATCCCAGGCACAGTACTGGTCAAGAAAAGGTGACAAGGGCTGAGCTGGAAAGTACTATGATGGAGGTCAAAGTGATAGATTTATTCCCTACTTGTGGCAGTTACTATTCCCCCAGAGATTCACCAACCTTCTAGAGTCAGTCTTTTTAAAGTAAAAAGAGAAGGTGTGGGGCACAGAAGTACAAACCATTCTGACCAAAGGAAAGGCATGCCAGCCAATAAACTGTTGACATCAGGTGATGATGGGAATCATACAATCTGTTGCAAGATGTAAAGGAGTCTGTGATTGAGATCAGAGAAGAAAAATCATTGCTCTTTCCTCAACCTATAGCTTTTTTTTTTTTTTTTTTTTGGCATAAAAATGTTCAGGGGAAGCACTATTCAAGAGTAATTTACGATCCTGAAGAATCCCTAAAGGATTTCTCTCTTCCTCCTATCGGGAATACACAGGGGTATTCATCGGAGGGATTCACAGAGCAGCAGTGGTGGCAGACACCGGGGATCTACCTGCCTTTGAAGATGAACAGGGGAATGCCCATCATCCATGAGACCTACTGTGTTACCAGATGCTGAAAGGCAGCCATAAGTGCGGCCTCATAATTCCCACAGGAATTTCTAATGATTTCCACAAAAAGAGCAAAGAGGAAGTCACAATTTATTCTATTTTCACTTCAGGCAGAACAAGCATTCTCACTAAGATCTATGGCCTGATTCACTTTCTTCTTTCTCCCTTTTTCATTCATGTGCTTCCCTTCACACTGCTTTACTTTCCCTACTTTTTGTTTCTCTGATTTATCACTGGCCCCATTATCCTCCCATCCTTTGATACAATATGAAGTTGGAAGCCTCCGACAGCGCTTTCAAAGAAAGCATGTAGCCGCCACTGTGGAATGTCTCAGGAGCAATGTGAATAAATGTGTTGAGAAGGACTAGATGGGTCCCTGGTAATTCTTGCAGACAGAACTGCAATCCAATTCTGGATCTGCAGTCAAACCATCTACAGAGATAAACATCACAAGCAAATTTTTATTGATGGGGGAAATTGTCCTTTGCCCTTAACCCAACATTGAATTTGAAAAATTTCCAAGCTTTATTACGTGGAGAATTGGTTTTTAATGCTTTCAGGTGTGTATAGGTGAGTGAGGAAGGAGCTGATAAATGTAGTTACATTCTTGCATCCATTCAGTGACCCAATTTTCTATACAATATTTTGCATGTAGAAAAAAAAGGGTCATGGTGGGGGAATAAAATAGTTTCCATTATGAAAATGTATCAAATAATCTGGCAAGACTCAAAATTCAGGAGAGATTTGAGGCCAAGTAAGACTATTGAAGAGACTTTAAATACTGTCTCTAATTTTTCTCGATCTTGGTAATCAGAACATAACGCTTTTCAATCAAGAATGATTTTCCTTGTTTATGGGGGTCTGGGAGACAGGCATGCAAAACTGTTCCTACTGGTTTACCTCCAGATGACATTCAGCCAAGGGGTTCAGGTGGAGTGTCTTTGAAGGGTTGTGAGAAAGCATTGGCGTGGAAATCTCTCATTGCACCAGCAACTGGCTTTTTCACAGACACGAGGTAGAAAATGTCAATTCTTCCCCACCCCACCCTGCATGCCTGTGGGAGGGAAGAAATTCCTTCTCCACTTTCTACACAGACCAAGTGTAGTTCATGCTGGTGCCAAATTGGACACAAGGGGGCACCGAAGTGCCACAGATTTTGCCCTGGGACCTTTCTTCATTTGCAAATTCCCATCCGGGGAGAAGGCCAGGAACTCTGGCCTTCAGGAGCATTCTTCCCAAGCTAACTTGGCGGAGCATCCTTATAGTGGTTGGGATCATAGAACGTGGCCCATGACTGTGTTTGCCCAAGCATCCATGTTGGTGCCAATTTGAAAGTAGTCCACCGCGGTAGTTGAAGCTCCATATTAAATTCCTTCCTCCCCACCTTTAACTAATTCAGTACTTGTATGGTGTTTTTGTTTTTGAGAAACTCCTCCAAAAATGCATGTGAGAGGAAATTCTCTTGATTTAAAAAATGATAGTTGCTTTTTAACAATACATAAGTATTGGTGCCCTGAATGTGTTCTTAACAAGGAAATTGTTTTTCTTTTTAATCCACCTGTTTGCCAAAGGAGAGTCATTTGTTGATTTATTTCCTGTGCTTTGTCTTTCTTCTGTACCTGAAAAGTGAAGAACTGGCAGAGTTCTTGCACAATGTGAAGAACCATGGGATAATTCATGGGGCAACAATGAAGTTGTATGTGAGTTTCTCTCACTTAAAAGAGGATGGGGAATTTGACTATTGATTTCAGATTTTTTCTGTCTGGGCAGGAGAGCTTGCATTTTATTAAATGCAGTCAATTTGTGGTAAAATATTCTTTTTATTTTTCAAGATAGATTGCTGATATACTGTAGAATGGTGGGAAAATAAGGCTATACCTGCTGAGTGCTGAAGAGAAGCGTTTATTTGCTTTATTGATTTGGTCCATTTTTTGTGAGATGTTTTCTAAGTATTTTTCATTTGGCTGCAGAATGTTCTCACAAACTTTCCCAGCTGCTGAACTGCTCCAGTGTCCTGGAGAACAGTTCCAAAAGAAGAGTGTGGAGTTTGGAAATGATCCTTTGCTGGAGAAACTTCTGTGGAGGAAAGTTGAGTCCCTTAGATATACACAGGTGGCACCGCAACCTAGTACTTTTCAGCGATCATAGTTGGTTAAGTTCTCTTTCAGTTTCAGAGTATGAATGAAATAAAAAAGTTCGCTCCCAAGCTACATCATTACATAAGAAAGGATGCTGGATCATGGTACTGACATCAATGCAAAAGGTATTTATTAAGCTTGCACATAAGTTCTTTATGTTCTTTCAGACTGTAAAAGCTTCCTTGCTAAAAAAACAACCTGATGGTACTGCTTCCAGTAGAGAAATTATTCATTTATTAAAAGAAATAGTCTCCTTAAAGACCATTCAATTAGGATAAGCAGGAAGAATGCCTAATCCATAGTGTTAGGTAGGAAAGTATAATGTCCATGGCCATCTATAATATGTAACATGTATGTATGCTTAGATGGTGATGTTTTGAAATAAATATAGGTTATTTTTAGGGTTGGACTAATAGGTGGCTTGACCCATTTTTTGATTCTGTTAATTTTACAACATTAACATTTTATAACATTGTTTATGGGGAAGAAAAGGACATTGGGTATGTTCTAATCACTTAATGAGTCACCTCTAAAAATGGTGACCGGTTAGGTGATTGGAACCAGTTATCTCACCCCTTTCTGGTTTTCTGAGTACAAATATTTCAAGTGTTGGGTTTTTGTCAAATTATACCTGCTTCCATTGGAGATGACCACATCCACTGTCTTTGTAAAGAAAGTGAGATTTTTAGATCTAGCTGGAAAAGGTGAAATGCAGCTTTTGCTGAAATTCAAATTAAGTATACTATCATTTCAATTTTGACAAAATACTCAGGATCCACTGGCACTTTTGATTTCTTAGATAATCAGGTGAAGGAAATGAACTTGATAAATTTTAAATTACACTAAAAATGGTATTTTCAACTGTACTAAAAATAATTCAGTTTAAGCGATAGAACAAAAAATTCACCAACTAAATGACCTGTTGCAGTGAAATAAAAATGTTAAGAAAACCCTTATGCTCACATGTCAGGATTTTTAAAACTATGTATGTAATATATATCTAAAGAAAAAGAAACGATATGCATAGTCTTTTAGGAGAAAACAATTTTATCGTACAATTAGTTTATATGCATATGAGGTCAGTTAACTCTCTTAAATTTGTATTCATGCATAGAAGACTGGCTAAAGATAGCAGATCGAACTCATTTTATCTCCTATGTGCACTTAAAGGAATTTATGCCAGATTTTGGCAGAGAAAATAAATTCAAATTTAAGAGGATGAAGGCATGTTGATTTCCAGATCAGAGGAAGAAATTAGAGAAGTAACTTTGTTTTGGATGGAGGTGGGTGGGAAGGACACTCTCTTTGAAGTAATGTTGGGAGCTTACATCATTTTCTAGGAGCCTTTCCAAATTTAATTATTTTTGCGCTCAGTGTTTCTAATTTCAAATAATTCTAGTTATCTAGGTTTCAATACAGGCAGATGGGCCCCCATTTCCTGAGACTTATACCAGTCCTTGTTGGGGGGAAGGCCATTTCAAAGGCGGGGTTCATGTTAATGTTGATTGTGGTTGTTTTCACTGTGCATGTTTCTAGGCAATGTTGATAACAGCGGCTCAGGAAACTTTGCTTCTCATTGGCTACAAAGCAGAACTCAAAGATGAGCTTTTTGGTAGCAGAGAGAGAGGTAGTGAAAAACATATATAAGAAAGTAATCTTGGAACAAAAGCTCTGCCAATTTATCAATTCTCGTGTTGTTAAAAAAATGGAAAAATAAAGATTTGATAATCCTGGAATCCCAAAGCAATACATTTCTACTTCCATCACTATATTTCACCCTGAAGAGCAATTTGTCCGTCTCTATTATGTTTCTTATTTATATTCACGTATGGGTAGGTATTTCTTTATGTTCAGCTGTCTTTTATTATATACTGAAGGCATAATATACTTTCTAGTCTTGCCACATTGTTGATGATCTGGGAAATTCCCATTTTTTTTAATGTAACTGGTAAAGAATTTTTCCCATTTTATTTAAATTTTCCCAGTGAAGCTTATCCTGAGTGCTATGTTTAGGTCCTAATCACCCCTGTTTGTGACCCCTTTCTCTTTCAAAATCGTTAAGAAGCAACTTAAGAAATTTGGGGGAAACATTTTGTTTTGTATTTACATGGACTTATAAGCATTTCTTTGAAATTAATTCATAGCTATCAAGGAAGTTACCATCCAGAGTTGTTGTCTTCTAATTTTTTAAATAAACTAAGTAACACAGTCTCACTACTCTTTTTCCTTGTTTTAAGTGTTTTTTTTTTAATTTTTTAATGAGAATTCTCAGCAGTGGGAGAATACTGAGTCCCCTTTCCCATATATGCAGATGAAAAGGGGAAATGAATGATTGACTGAACTTTTAATTTCCATCCAGATGTCTTGGCATTCTGCCGGCATAGCCTGATTCCATGTGTGTGTGTGTGTGTGTGTGTGTCTATAGGACTATGTTGCAACCCTCCAGTCCCAGGTAGAAATTG
This sequence comes from Noctilio leporinus, assembly GCA_004026585.1. Classification (NCBI taxonomy): domain Eukaryota; kingdom Metazoa; phylum Chordata; class Mammalia; order Chiroptera; family Noctilionidae; genus Noctilio; species Noctilio leporinus. Next base: position 46,910 of record PVIW01001400.1, on the reverse strand, counting down.
ATTAGGTCAACTCCGGAATGGGGGTGGGTAGGTATGCATGGCTTCAGCCACTCACCAAGATACTCAGTTATCTTTACAGGTACAGGTATATTGGGACAGAATGTATGAGTCTAAGGTACAGATGGCACCTGTCCACAAATTTGCAATGACCAAAAGAAGGAATGGCTGCTTTTCCAGGACTGCTCTTATGGTCCCACAGCAGATCTGACATTATTTCATGCCCCTTGAAGAAGGGAATCAGTTTATGTCAATTCAAGAAATGTTGCTTCCCATCTCCTTCAAAGAACTGTGTTGTGTAGTATTCCTAGAAACATTCTGATTTGTCTGTAGCAGTGACTGCCTTTACATGGTGAGAAAAAGTCATCCCCACCCACAGAAGTTAGTAAACCAAAGGTGACTTGAACCTGTATCAAAAATGTGTTACCAAAATCCAGTTCTTATATAGCAAGCCATACCTAATTTCAGAAATTGATTTTATCAGCCAGAATCAGCAATAACTTTCTTTCTGCAGTTCACTGCTACATGGACACATTCTCTTTTAAATACATTTTTCTCTTAATACTGGAAATATTATCCGATGTCTGAGTGAGAGTGACATACTTCAAATCCTGTCTACTGCTGTACCTTTCAAATATCCCTGTGTTTTCCTTGTTTCCCATGTTTTACTGTTCAGGCCCTCCACAGAACATTACTGTCCCAGCAGACCTTTTATCCAAGGACTGTTGATCACAGCCCAAGAGCTGTCATCCTATTTGCATTCTGTAGATGCATCATTATTCACAACATTTGATGTCCATAAAAACACATTAAAACTATTTCCTTGAGCAAAAATAATCAGCTCTCTGTTGTACATATCATTTGTATACTCAAATTGTAAAATGTAAATTGATATATAAGAAAATGGCCCATTAACTTGTTCATTAATGACAATAATACATTTCCTACACCAGCAGCGGGAGGGTCTTGCCTTCCCTTTAGCAACCTGAAGGGTATGTGGGGCCTTCCTTCTTTTCCTTTTTTAATTTCATAAAAATGAAGGGCACCATCCAGCAGAGATTCTTTTATGTATTGTTGTCTTAAAATGTGAAAGTTTTGATTCGTTATAAAATTAAAACTACCCTGATAAACAGGGCAAGTGCTTTTCTTTGAAAGAAAGAGAAAAATAATGATTTGCTATTTGAATATTCCTAAGACCAGTTTTCACCATGGATAACATGTAATTGTCCTAAAATGTTTATGACATTTCCAGTTATACCTTTCCACATTACATTAAAAATATTGTCAAAATCATAAAATATTAAAGAGGAACATTTTTTGTGGCTAGATAACTTTCATGAAATGCAAATGTACAATCAATTTGAAAATACTGAACGCCCCTTCTCATTATGAGATGTGGACATTTTTTACTTCACTAGGATTTACTTTGATTACTTTTTTGTTAGAATTTACTGCATGCTTTTTGTACAAGTGAATATTGAATTAGTCATCTTTTCCAGGTATTATTAATAATAGTCATATTCTTCTAGGTACTGAATTTAACTCTTATATTGCCTACGTGACCTGTTGACAGGCTGCAGCATTTGATTAAAACGTAGATTAATAATTTGTCTATCACAGATACATCATGCACTAACAGATAAAGAGCATCTGATATTAACTGAAAAATAAAATCTGCCTTGAGTAAATTGCATAGAAAAATTACACAGTACATTTAAATTACCATTTGCTTAGCAACATGCCCTTGTAACCATTCCAGTGGGGCTATAAAATGATCGATTTACTTTAATTTTCTACTGAATCCTGAAAAAAAATAAATGGCTATCAGTAACCTATCCCTTCATCATAGCATGCTGATTCACTCTGTGTATTAAATTTACTGGCAAGGAGCAGGACGTTAACAAAAAGTAACAGATAATGTGAACATTTCATGCATAATCTGTAATATGAGATATGTATTAATAGGGAAATTATGATGCATTCAATTATTCTGAAATGCCTTCCAGAGATGTTTTGATTTGGCTGCGCTCTGATAGTAGCGGCACAGCAGGGAGCATCTCCAGTGATGAATAACCTAATCTCCTAATCTCAAAATGGGCACTGTTCACAGCCGGCCTGGGAGACGCTGGTGGAAGAAACCACACTTCACAGCCACGGCCACTAAGGAGAATACAACAAAAACAACAACCCATATAACAACAACATAACCAGCAGCCCAGCCGGCAATGCCCATTTCTAATGAATGCTCTTTTGTCCCCTGTGATCACACAGGGCTGGATTCTAATCTGAGAGGCACCTTCTACTCTTCCCTGCAAAACTTACAAGACAAAAGGCTATAAAAATGATTGCACGTGCATTAGGACTGTTAGGACTCCGATACTTCTGAGACATTGTGTATGCATAGGAACCTTGACTAATTTGCCACGTTTCACGTACACCTGGAATGATCTACCCCTATCCATTTTCCCCCCTTTTCCTTAATTTTCAAAGGAAGCCTACCACAACAGGAAACTGTTCATTTTGTATCATAAGCCCCATGTTCTAGAAAGCTGCTGTAATTAAGTGTCCACGTTTCCTTCTTCGTGTGGGAAACAATGGTCTGGCTCCTTGGGGAGGTCAAGCGGGATTTATTTTATTGTGTACAGAGTTGGAGCAATGGAACCGGCTGTCAAGATAGTAACTGGCCATTCTTTTGCCATTTATGTGGCCTTCTCTATGTAAGAGCAGGGCTGTCCTTTTCTCCTCTGATTTACTCCCCTTTTATCATGGGATCATTGCTACAAAACTATTAGTGAATACCCTGCTGTAAGGAAAACAAGTCCTGAGGAGAATATGCTATGCATGTATGCCTTCCCCACCCCCAAATTACTTGATTGCAGCAGGCTCACTTTTTGATTAATGCAATTTTGCACAAGGTAATATTACACGAGTGTATTACTTTTCAGTAATTATTCAATGGAGTTAATATGGCAGACTTCTTGAAGAAAAATTAGAACCGTGGTGTCTCATTTCTCTAAATCCCCAGCACTGTTCAGTGGGGTAACAATAATAATTATGTATAAATAAATAAATTTCTTTTATCCATGTTCAGTTGGGCTGGAAATAACAGGCCGCCTCATCCCCAGTCAGAGCGCTAATGGCTGTACTTTTTAATTAGCATGTTCTGAGGGGCAGAAATGATTTTACGTGCAGTTTTGTTGGGGCTGCAGTTGGGGAGAGTGACACAGTGGTTTGTTGGAACAAGGATCTTTGCTGTTTAATCATCGTGGGAAATTATGTGTGCTATTTTGCTTTCGCTTTCCCCTGCACCTTTGAGTTTGAGCCACGCCAAAACGGAGGACGGGCAGAGCTGGTGGATGCCTTTTTCCTAAAGCAATTTTCCGTCCTCTAGGTCTGCTTTCACGTGAGCATCATTTTAAACTCCAGTACGATGCGGTTTTCTTTAACTAGCCCTTGCTGACAGAGGTCCCATGACTACTATTCTATTTCCTTACCATGATACGTACTTCGCAGGGCATTTTTCTCACTAATCACGGTTTAGCAAACAAGGAAGGCGAGGGCCCCGTTTTATGAAACTTTCTGATGAGTGATGTTCAGTTTATTTCAGTCTTTAGTATACTAGAATGTACAATTGCTCTGAAGATAAATAAAAGATTCAGCCGGGTGCCACTGGAGAGCCGAGCAGCATGTCTCTGGCATTGCTTGAGACTTATCTGATTTGGATTTGTATACCTCATGGGGAACGGCAAAATATTGGAACAGACGGCTTGATATTTCCGAAGAATATAGTGGGCTTTATTAGCACCAGTTTCACTCCCTGACTGACGGCTTTTTCAAATTTTTTATCTTATTAATCCGTGCTACTGTATGTAAATGTTATTCCTCTCTGCATAAGGGAGGCAACCAGCGATTTGTAATAAATGCTTATGAGTGCCTGAGGCTGCACTTAAACTTTAAAACATCTATTATTAAGTTGCAAAAAAACACTGTAATGGCCAATAGTGACCTCATAGGAATTTTAAACTGTGGTCTGCTCTTCTGCATTAAAAACAACAAAAAAAATTGCCTCAAGTTAGAATTATGAGCAATGCTATTTTAACAGCTGCATTTTGATTATTAAAGTGTGTTTTACAACTGAATTACAATGCTTTTATGGACTCTAGGTATAAGATTTAAAAAGGTCATTAAACAGAGTCGGGTTTTGTCACAGTAGGTGTCATTGTGTACAATGGACACCACACAATCTATTTTATGTCCCTGCATTTAGGATTTAAAATAGCATGCTGGAGCCTTTCAGTTTGTTTAACCATGTAGATAACTATAGATCTCTCAAGGATTTTTGACAGTTTGCAGTCTGAGATGACTACTTTCATTATTATTTTATTAATTTGACAAGAAGCCCTACAGATTTTCTGTGTATCACTGATCCATTTGTCCCAGAAATAATTAAAAATGCCAGCCTGGAGCAACAGACAACAGATACACTCCTGGCAAATCAATGTTCAAAAATGCATTGCTTGTACTGTAGCCAACTCTCTAGCCCTGAAACATTTCTACATTTTCTCAATTGGATCGTATATGGGCTCATTGACAATAGGTATCCACCCATGATATAGGTTTTCCAAGTGCAGGACCTTTAAATTGATTTATTTATTATGTCACAGGCTGGATACTACTATATGTAATGTTCACATCTCTTGCTCCACAAATACAGGGTGAAGTTGCTTTTCCCGGGGCCGCCTCTGCCATGCACAGCTCACGAGGCGGTAAATGTAAACTTGACTTTGCCTTGCTGGTGCCTTCCCTGCCTGTTAGCCTCTTCTGTGTGAATCTTTAATTTTCTTATTACTAATTTGGCATGGTGTTAGGCTGGTGACTAGCTAGAGTCTGTGCCATTTGTGGAACTGATTTCTGGGTGCCTAATTGTTGATGAGGACATAGGGATGGAAGTGTGATAAGGAGTCTAGAATCCTCAAAATATTTGACAAAATGTCACAAAGGATTGTATTTGCATGTAGTACTGTGGGTAGGACATAATGATTAGTGTGCAGTGTTTTGCCGGCCCTGCATAACCGAGCTCATGCAGATAACATGTCTGCTGTACAGCTTTGAATATTGTATATGTACTTTGAACATATCTATGACTAGAAAAGCTGTCATTCTGTTGAAAAATGTAGCTGCACGGATGACAATACTGGTTTAATTTTTTTTTTTTTTTAAAGAGGACATCTTCCAAATAATTATTATCATGCTAATAACATTTGTATTCTTTTGTGTATAATTAAGATCTGCCTGTCTAAGCATGAAATAGGGTTGAAATCATGAATAAGTATGCTATCCTTAACCTATTTAGTAAATCAGTTTTAATTTGGCTTTCTTTAGGTTAAATTATAACAACAGCATGCTGTATACAAAAATCCACAATTCCTGACTGCGAAGAAGCTTGAGAATATTTAATACTCAGCAAAGCTTCCCACAGAATTAAGGAAGCCCTTCTTATGACTATGAAGTGCTGAATTGAAAATAATGATTCAACAATTATAGAAGTCATACATTTGAAAAAGTTAACATTAACTCTTTATATCTCAGAGTGAGAAATAGCTAAACAATTTTATATTTTGACCTCTGGCTTTGGCATATGATATTTTTCCTCTTACATAATAAAAATTAATTTAAGATCTTACTCCACCTACTTCTGAGGAAATTCAAAGCAGCCAACAGGATACGACACTGTGAAAAATAAGCCATTTAGGGATAAAACATAACAGGTTATGTAATTTAGTGATCACAAACTGTTTTGGAATACATCATGCCTTTTTGTTCCCATAAAATAGGCATATCTGTTGTTGGTGTTTGGTTATTTTTTTTTCCTTCTGTAATTTCATGGCTAATACTTATCCAGGCAATTATGCAAAAGGAAATTATCTTTGTCATTTTGCAAGGGTTATTCTTTATTTTCAAGGTACTTATGGCTTCTCTAACCCAGCAGATTCACTCTTCCCTATCCCGACTGTAACCATTTGCATGCTGTGATTTATAAGGTTATTGGAAAACACCTCCATTTATCAATTATGAGAGAGCACAGACTGCTCGGGAGCAGTTCAAGCAGCATCCCTGGCAAGCAAACTATCTAAGGGGTGGGAGGCAGGGAAGGAAGGAAAAGAAAGGAAAATGGCAACAGGAGGAAAGTGGGAGTGCCAAGAACTGGTGGTCAGCATGGCTTCTGCTTGTGTTTCTTGCTGAGTCCTAGTGGCCCTGCTCCCACAGCTTTCCTGGGACCATGCACACAGGCCCCTGCGTTTGATTCCTCATCCCTATGTTTGTTCTTCTCATGGGTTTTCCATGAATCTGTATTTGTTTTTCAGTTGCCAGCAAAACATGTTCCAAGCGTCTGTACTCTGTGTGTATGCTGTGCTTGAGAGCCTAGACTTGTGCAAAGCTCCATGAGGAATATGAAAGGAAGGATCATGGGACCTACTATGGCCTGCTGTCATGGGCCAAATATATTGCACAAAAGTGCCAATTAAAGGCAAATAGAAAAGACATCATGAAATGCTTTCTAACTAAATCAAATTCTATTTTTAAATGGTTTGCATTTATAGTTTCTGACATGTCATAATTGCTTAATAAATGAGTCAATAATAATAATAATAATAATAATAGTAATAAATGATGATCATGATAGCAGCAATGCCAATAAGGACTTCAGTAGTTGTCACAGGAAAAGAGATTAGAATGGAGCAAGTGTTTGTACCACTCGTGAAACCCTGGTCGTCTGAATGAGTTTTCCACAGTGGGAGCTGCTCTAACAGGGGCTCCCCTCACACTTGCCACCTGTTCCCCACCCCACTCTCTCCTGCCTTCTCTACCTTTGTTCTTCCTCTACAGCTTTTATTACATCCCAGTCTACTGAATTTGCTGTTTATTTTTTATTTTTTAAATGTTCCCTCACTTGAATGCAAGTTCCAAGAGAGCAGGGATGTTTATTTTGTTGATGAATCCCAAGCTCTCTAAGAGTGTCTGGCACAAGGTGGGCTCTTGATGGGCATTTCTTGAATGTCAAGTGAATGTGTGGTGGCCCCCTGATATGCCCTCCTCTGTCTGCTGTCTCCTAACTTGGTGAGTTGACTACTCCCATCTTGTATACCCTTATAACAAACAGCACGCTTAGGGCCATAGTGGCCAGACTCTCTACAGCATGTCCACTCTGCTAGGGAAGGAGAAGAGAGGGAGATTTGCAATGTTCAGCATGACTGATGACAACTACGCAAATGCAGTAAGCTTCTGGGAACAGCTGGAGAAACCCATTATGGCCTGCTGATCAGTTTGCACATCGAAGCCACTTTCTTCAGGCTTCGAAGATACACACTTCTCTGAGATACACACTCCCTTGACCAATTCCCTCAAATAAGCACAGTGGCTGGGTGAATAGGCTTTGGATCAGGCAGATCTGGGTTTGCCCCTCACTGCCCATCCATCCTAGGCTAATCCAAGGCACTTTCTTAGCCTCCCAAAGCTCCACTTTTCTTAGTTATGGAATTGAACTAACAAAGGTAGCAGTCTCCTGGGTTTTGTGAAGAATTAAATGAAATACTCTATGTACTCTACATTGCTGGGCAGGCTAGTGCTCAATAAATGGTAGCCAATGAAATATTATGACTACTAATTGTTATTATTTTATGATTGTTGTTATTGTTTATTTGGCAGTAAATCTCTTATGTTGCATTAAATATCTAATATATTTGTAATCTGTGTTTTACACAGTTCACTATTATTTACTCCTCCTTTAAGATATTTTTCCCCTAGTTTTTCAGAGAATTAAATGATTAGAAGGCGTTATTTAAAAAAAAAAAAAAAAACAAGTAACTGGTTGTGGAGCATATATTGAGATTAAAAATTATACTTGCTTTAGAATTAAGAAAGCATTATTTTTTTCTCCAAATTATGATGATTAATGCAAAAGGAGTAATGGGGTTTGGATGAAAGATAACAGAGGAGTGGAAGGTAAAGGAAGAAGTAGTTCTAAACTATTCACTATCTTGATTTTACTTTTTATTTTCATTTTCATACTCTTGAATCACTAAACCTAATTTTGTATTTTTGAATGTAACATGATTTTTCTTTTGCTACCTGTATTTTGTTGGAAGTACTCATTGTTTGTCAAATAATGGATTTGTGAAAAGAAATTATTTATATCTATATCTATATCTATCTATATCTATCTATCTATCTATCTATCTATCTATCTATCTATATATATATATATATAGAGAGAGAGAGAGAGAGAGAGAGAGAGAATGAATGAATATCTGCAATCTGGTAATTATTTTTTAGAAAGAAACCTAAACATATAAAGATAACTAACTTTCAAAAAAGAAAAGTAATACGGTAAAGTTGTACTAAACACATTATAAAACTGCAATAATTAAATGACAATACTATTATAAGATAAAATAGACATTTCCGTGTAAAATAGCATTTCAATGTAACAGGGAAAAGATAAATCAAAAATTTCATTGGGAAATTAATTATTTGGGGTAAAAATAATTGAGAACTCTCTACCTCACTTAATATATGACCATACATTGATGATTAATTAAAGATCTATATGGAAAAAATAAATTTAGAAGAAATAAGGAGATACAAGATATATTACTAACTTAGATCTCAGAACAGAGAAAGCCATTTTAGCATAAAAGCAAAGAAAGGAGACAGGTGGAAATTTTTAAAAATTTTGGTATGAAAATTAAGTTTTTATTCATGCAAAAAAATTCAGAAAATTCAGGTAAATATCACAGAAGATAAAGTGTTAATAATAATGATAATACAAGAGTTCTTAAAAATCAGTAAGGGAAGAATTTTGCCAGAAACATGTGTTCATAAACTCATCATTCTTTCTTTGTCTTCTTGGAAACCTTCAAAAACCAACATGGAGAAGGAAAGCAAATACTTGACTGATACTTTTGGTTGAACTGCAATACAGACTAGAATGTTTGCAAGGGCTGCCAATAGGAAATGTGTTTGCACCGTGACCATTTTCCAGGATGTGGAGGAGAGAAAACAGACAGCACTAGGTGCCATAACTCTTCAGTGCAAACATACCTCCTGTAGCCAGGAACACACCCTGAGGGACAGTAGCTGGCTTCCTTAACTGCAAAGGGGTTCCAAGGTAGGTTTGAATGGAGAGGTGACAGAGCCCTTCTTCCACTAGGCTGACCATGTTCTGAAACCCTAAGGAAGCAAGAGTACTGTGAAGAAATATGCACACAAGCCACACTGGCAGGAAGGAGCCTAGCATGATCTGAGAAGAGATCTTGTGAAAATTAGCCATCCTGAGGCATATCTGCTTCCTCCACACCTAGAGCAACTTCTCATAAACAGCTATGGATAGAGCATCTATAAAAGATAAATTTTTTAAAGGAGGAAGAGAGCACCATCCTTTATTGACAAAAACACATTCATCAGAACAATGTTGATGAGAGTTGTGAATAAACATGATGCCATTAATTTTTTAAAATCATAGCTTTAAAAAAACCCATTATATAGGAATGTAGGAATTCAGGAACGAAATCATGAGGTGGTAGGAGCCATGAAAAGTGAGGTGGAGTAACTCAGGGAGGAGGTGAAAAAAAAATAATGAAATATAGGCAAAAAGGAGAAATGGGAAGCATCACAAGCCCAAGAGGCACTGTGGAGGTGATGACGAGGGCACCTCGGACAGAAAGATGATAAAGGAAATGAGATAGGGTAAAGAAGAGATAAGAAGGATCAGAAAGAAAGTGATAGAAATAGAAGGTGTGAAAATGTTTATTTGGATTCCTAATGAAAGAAAACACAATGCTGATACAATGAATCAATGATTTAAGGATAAAATTTGACAAAAATTTTCTGAAGGGCAAGAATGAATTTACCCATGGAAGGAGTTCCAGTGTCAGGAAATTTGACCCATTTTTGTCACCATCAAGAATATTCTAGCAAAGTTCTTGAACTCGAGCCATTTGGCCAAAAAGGTTGTATCATATTTAAGGGATTAAAAATCAGTCTGGGCTCAAATTTCTCCACAGCCATCTTCAATCTCTAGAGATAATGCAATGAAATTTATAAGATACTTAAGGAAAGAAACTATGAATGATTATATTACAGCTAGTTACACTTTCCCTTCTAGTATAAAAACCATAAACCAATTGTTTTGAATCTATGAGGAGACAATAAATATTCTTACAATGAGCTCATCTGGAGGTCATTACTAGGAAATAAACTTCAACAAAACAAGATATAACTTAGGGGAACACAGCAAAAGGGTTGGCAGTGAATATTCCACATATTTAATAGAACTAAGATAAAAACTAACATGAGAAGTAGAGCGACAGACCAAATGTAAATTTTATAGGCCAGATCACCTAGGACTCTTATTAAAATGCAAATTCTGGAGCCCTGGCTTGTGGCACAGTGGATAGAGGCAGGCCTGTGAACCGGAAGGTCGCTGGTTCAATTCCCCATTCAGGGCACATAATTAGGTTGCAAGCCAGGTCTCCAGCCAGGTCTGTGGCTGGAGGCAGGTGAAAGGCAACCATACATTGATGTTTCTCCCCCTCTCTGCCTCCCTTCTCATCTCTCTAAAAATAATAAATAAAATAGTTTTAAAAATTCAAATTCTGAAAAATTAGGTCTGAGTAAGGCCTGAGATTTTAGCTTTCTAACCTGCTCCCAGCAGATGTCGATGCTCCTGGTTGCTGGACCATTATTTGAGTAGTAAGGTTGCCATTGTAAAAATAATATAGCTAATAAAATTAGGAGTGAAAAACAGGTTGAAAATAAAATGTGTGATTATTTTGTTCATTTATAATAGCTATGGATTAATGAATATTATATACCACTTATAAGTCAACCTGTAGAAATATAACAACTTAGTATTACATATAAAGGCTAATATTAAGAAGTATAACACTATTGACCAAATTCAAGTGGGGCAGGAACAGGATAGGATGTCGAGGAAGAGAAAACATGATTAACTTTTCATTGTTCATAGTAGGAAACTATCATGAAATGGCCTGCAAAATTAGAGGACTACAAAATTAAAGATATTATATAAAGACATAACTGTAAAGGTAATCATTAAAACAAATTAAAAACTATGTTATTTAATAATAGAACTATAAATATGCAAAATAAAGTAGATAATATAGAGACAGAGTTTAAAAACAGTTAAGTACAAGGAAACATAAAATAATATGACAGAACTAAGACCAAATATATTTGTCATGTAATAATGTATTTACTAAGTCTCCTAAAATCAATTTTAAAATACAAATGGTTTCAGTTTGGATCACAGAGCAGGCCTATTCTGTATGTCAGGGCTTTTCAATATTGTCACTATTGACATTTTGGGCTGGAAATTTTTTGGGTGGGTGTGTGGGTTGGAGGCTGTCCTGTACATTTTAGGGCGTGTAGCAACATCCTGAGATTATTCTCACTAGATGTCAGTAGCAACCTGCCCCCTACCAATTATGATAACCAAAATTATCCCCAAATATAGCCAGATATCCAATGGAGGGCAAATTCACCCTTGATTGAGAACCACTATTGTATATAGACAATTATTATGCTTTCTGAGAAAATGTTAGAGGCATTTCTACTTGTGGTAGAAACAAGGAAAGGCTGCATATACCAAAATGATTTAAAAATTTAAAAGGCTAGGCAAAGATCTGCCATGCAAATGTAAACAGAAAAGGTAGATGATAGCATGGTATTAACATCAAACAAAAGGGAATTCAGGCCAAAGGCATTTTATAAATAAGATAAAGGATGAAATTGCAAAGAAGATATGATTGTGATAATTTTCTTTGCACCAATACAATAGCATCAACATATATAAAACATAAGACATGCGAAGAAAAATAGAAATACAATAATAAATTACCTCTTCTAGTTCATAATTAGATGATGTAAAAGAAACAGGCATACAGAAGACAAAAATAATGTAGATTTATGTGTCATGTGTTGTTTTATCTTATAAAAATAAAATAATGCAATAATCACGAACCCTTACCCAGATTACATCCTAAGCAACCAAGGAAACTACAATTGTCTCCAGGTGTATAAATAGCAAAGCAAACATTTTGTGATCACAAAGCAACAAAACTAACATTGTGCACAAAATCAAAAAATAAAATTGCCTACCTGCTTTAGGGAAATCTTTCAATTCTGGGGTTAAAGAGGAAATATAAACTGACATGAAATTTCAGAATATGTAGAAAAAATAGTGACTATTCTACAGTAGCTATTACAGCTGATAGGATATAGCTAAAGCAATGTTCAAAGAAAATTCATAGCCTTGAATTCTTATATAAATCAGTCATAAAAACTACAAAAATTAATTATCTGATGCAAGAAGGGACAACAAAACAAATGTCATAAATAAAAAACAGCAGAAGTTAATGAGTTAGGCAAATAGACAAGGAACAAAAAATTATATAAGAAACGTCCAAACTATTTTTAAGAAATGAACACAGCACCTGCATGCTCCTGGAGGTTACCGTGTGATTGTCCCCGAGCATCTGCGGTGGCGACGGCTTGCCTCGGGAAGCTGCTCAAGGAGTAGATGTTAGGCTCCACGTCTGAGAGTCCAGAAAACCTTCTAGACAATGATTCTTCATTTTTCTGTAGGTTTACCATTGTGGTTGCAACCCAATTTCCTGAAAGTACATTGCTACGTTTAGCAGATGTCCTCTGGAACTCTCAAATCCCTCTTTTGATTGTTAGGACATATGGACTAATTGGTTACATGAGAATCATTACAGAAGAAAATCCAGTAATAGAATCTCATCCAGATTAGGCATTAGATGATCGATGACTGGATAAGCCCTTCCCTGAACTAAGAGAACATTTTCAATCTTATTTGGATCATACGGACACAAAGGACCATAGCCACACTCCATGGGTTGTGATTATTGCTGAATGTTTAGCACAGTGGTATAGTGAAACAAATGGGTGACTATCTAAAACATACAAAGAAAAAGAGGAGTTCAGAGATTGGAGTAGACAGGGAATTTTAAAGAATGAAAATGGGGCTCCAGAAGATGAAGAGAATTTTGAAGAAGCTATTAAAAATGTGAATACAGCCCTGGCTGGTGTGGCTCAGTGGATTGAGCACTGGCCTGTGAACGAAAATGTGAATACGGCACTAAATACAGCTCAGATCCCAAGCAGCACTGAGAATACATTTAATGATGATCGCTGTATAAATACATCAGACTCCATCATTTTTGGATTTGAGCTCAAGCCTTAAAGGAATTTGTGGCCCAGGAATTTCAAGGAAATTTACCCGTCCACAGCATAGTTCCTGACATGATTACTGATTCTGCTAAACATATAAAACTACAAAATGTTTACCATAACAAAGCAAAGGAGGAAGCTGCTGCCATGGGGAATCATGTTGCCAAATTGCTGCAGTCTATAGGCCAGGCACCTTGAGTCCATTTCAGAGTAAGAATTAAAATTAGTCTTCAGCAATTCTTCATTTCCTCAAGTGGTAAGATGTCAATCCTTAGGTGAAGAACATGGGCTGAATACAGTTCACAGGGATTGAATTATTTCCAGCATGGACAACCCAGATAATGAGATGGTATTTGGCTTCATGTTATGGTCTGTGGATAGACTTCATAAACAACATGGTAGACATCCAGGGGTATATAACTATCAAGTTAAAGAAGATAGAGGAAAGTCTTGTCTCACCAGCTTCCTTCAGGAATATGGAATATCTGCAACGCTGAAAGATGATTACTTCCACAAATGTTGCCAATACAGAGCTGCTGAGCCACGCACCATTGCTGCATTCTTAGAAGCTGCTGCTTAAGAGGTTATCAAACAATCACCAAACACTTTGTAATTTTTAGTAATACATTTGTAGTGGCACATCTCAAAGTAAAAGAACCTTTCAGTTGTAGAATAAGCACCCTATGTTGTGGGTTAATTCAAAGTTTAATTGCCTTCAGGTTGTGTTCAAATATGTAAAATTCTTCTAAGGGAGAACTGTTAAAATGTTTGCTTAATAAACATTTTTCTCATTTGTCAAAAAAAAATGAACAAAACACTAATCTTAAAACAGCAACGACACAATTTGAGTTTATACAAACAGGAAATGATAAGTCTTTCTAGGCCTGGTTTTGCGTTAGCTTCCCCAAATACCCAGGCTGCACTCCATAGATTCTGATGTAGGTTGGTGCAAGGTGGGAGTGGGTCAGTACTAGTTTGTTGTTATTGATTGTTCCTTAAGTTACTGCTTTGTTTCATTGCAATATGTAGGAAGGTAGATAATCACTGTTCTAGATCAATGTTCTTCTAGAATATCAGTACAAAACTCCTAAATAAATCTTAGCATTTGGAATCTAGCAGCATATAAGAAAAAATATATAATCATTCTCACAGACACTAAAATGGCATGTTATAAATTTTAATATTTACTCTAATTTAAAAAATATATACAAAGGAAAATATTCATCTGAAACCAAAACCCATCATCATGCTTTCTGGGGGGAAAAATAGGAGCATTTCTCATTTTGTTGGAAATAAAGAAGACACACCTGAAAGCTGTATGACCCTATAAACCAATGTCACCACAACAATAACAAAAAAAAGAAATAAGGAAAAGAGTCATGGTAAACTAGCCAATGCAAATAAGGAAGTAATGAAAATAACAAATTGGAAATGAGAAAGCAAAAGTATTACTTTGCACATGATATAATTACTTTGCAAATGAAAAAAAATCAACTAAAATACCACAACAATGAAATTATTCATGTGTCACGATAATAAATTAATATACAGATTTTAATATTTTTACATTCCTATACAAGAAATCAGAAGGTATAAATGTAAGACGTAAATGAAAATTAAGAAAAAATAATTTTGAAGGCCACAAAAGATTGTATGAACAAATGGAAAGGCATAGCGTGTTCTTGGATAGAAAGTCTGAACATCATTAAGATGCTAATTCTCCCTGAGTTTACTTATAAATTTAACATGATCTCGATAAAAATACCAAGTCTGTTTTTTTCCCCAAACTAGACAAGTTGATTGTATAATTCATATGAAAATCAACAAGAATATCCAGGAAATTTTTGAAAAAGAAAACCAGTGAGGATGGATTAAATAGACAAAAAATGTATATGGAATACAATGATTTTTATAGAAAAAAATGAAAAAAAATTTATATAAATCCACGTATATGTGTGTGTGTGTGTGTGTGTGTGTGTGTGTGTATGTTGTATGTGGGTTTGGCTTGTATGTGCACACTGTTTTCCTCTGGCAGTATAAATAAGAAACAAAAAAGTATGATAACCTATTGGGGTCATGGGCACTCATCTAATGTGGGATAGGAGATCCTATATTGAATATATTTTTATAAACTTTGATGTTGGAGTCACATAGTTGTATTTATGTATTCCAACATAAATAAATAATTAATGGAAATATGAACCCCTTTTTAGAAAAATCATGCAAAGGACAACAACTTGAAACAAAGAAATTCTGAATAGTACTAAAGAAGGGGATACGAATTAAGGCCACAGCAACAGGAAAACTTGACTAGTGCTCAGGATGTAGCTGCTTTGTATATATCTTGTTTAACTTAATCCTCAAACATAGCTGTGAATTAGGCACAAATATGATTTGAGGAGAGTTTGAGGTATGTGCTCCTTTTTATTTCTAGATGTCCTAAAATCCTCATTTTTCTTTCTATTTTATTTTATATTTTTTAAGATTTTATTTTTAATTATTTTTAGAAAGAGGGGAAGGGAGACAGGCAGAGAGGGAGAGAGACATCAATGTATGGTTGCTTGTCACCTGCCTCCAGCCACAGACCTGACTGGAGACCTGGTTTGCAACCTTGTTATGTGCCCTGGCTGGGGAATCCAACCTGCGACCTTTGGGTTTGCAGGCCGGCGCTTTATCCATTGTGCTACCAGCCAGGGCACTTTTCTTTCTATTTTCAGTGAAAAAATAGTAAATGATTATAAAGAGATCTAGTGTTCTTAGCCATCTTGTCCCTCAATTGTTTTGTATTACTTGTTGGAATGTTTCTGAGCTATTCTATCAAGGCCCCTCATTTTGTGTGGTTTTAATTGGTTCATTATGTGCATTATCAAATTAATTCAGAAACATTATTTAAAAATTCTTCACATGTGTCCAAATTTTTTTCTTTAAAAAGCAGCACTAGATATTTTTGGAATCATTTACTGTGAGGAGTATACTCTCATATGTGCCAAGTGTGGTAGATTTCAGAAGAATGACTAAGACTGCCATCAAGGTCAGATTCAGTGGTGGTTTTCTGAACTCATGACGTGTGCATTTAAAGAAGCCCACCCACATTAATAAGTCAATAGTTAATATGGTAATGATGCTGATTAAAGAAGCCCACCCAAGTTAATAAGATCAATAATTAAGATGGTAATAATGCTGATTGCTTAACTTGGAGAGTGATGATTTCAGCCTTCAAATAAATGATTGCGCATCAGATGACAGAAAATCATAACGCACATATGAACTGCTTAACAGTATTCAACCACTTATTAACTGGGTTATTCATGGATATTAACTGAGTTAACCAGCCTATACTTCATTGGCCTCATTGATAAAGTGAGATAATCATGGCATCTAACTCATAGGGTTTTGGTGCAGATTAATACATATTATAGTCTGTCCAGAAAAATCCAGCCATTATTAACATAGAGAATACTTTGTGTGGCATTGATGTGACTTGGGAGCCAAGGAAAGTGGACTGGAATGTGCAGCGTGAACAATGATGACTTCACTGTACTAGTCAGTGGGGGCAGTAGACACTGTTAAGTGTACTGGGTGGCCATCACATTCAAAATGACTAAGTGAGGAAAGCAATGAATCTGCATCAAATTTTGCATTAAGCTTGAACATTCCTCCTTGGAAACAATTTGGATGATTCAGAAGGCTGCAGCTGTGGGCAACTGGTGATTGGCAGCTTCATCACAAGGTGCTTGCTCACTCATGCATCATGTTGTATGCAGAATATTTTGGCAAAACATTAAATCACCCAGGTGACTCAGACCCACTATAGTCCAGATTTGGTACCCCAAGACTTTTGGATTTTCTCAAAACTAAAATCACCTTTGAAAGGGAAGAGATTTCAGACCATTGATAAGGTTCAGGGAAGTACATGGGGCAACTAATGCCAATTGGAAGAACTGCGTGAGGTCCCAAGCTGTCTACTTTGAGAGGGACTGAGGTGTCATTGTCCTATGTACAATGTTTCTTGTATCTTATTCAATAAATATCTCTTTTCATAATTCATTGCTGGACACTGTGAAGCACATGGTAGGTGCTCAATAAATTTGAACTATTATCTTTGTTATTATAGTACAATTCAAGCCCTCTCACACAATTTTTGGAACATTAGTGACTCCAGAGGTATTCTATGTAGGTAGAGAGGTGCTTATAGAATGCTTACCATTTCCTGCTGTAATTGACAAATTTGATGGAAATAAAAGTAAATAGTAGAAGGGAAAGAGCAAAAGGAGGGAGAGCAGAATAAAAGCATGAACATATAATGATTATTAGCAATGGTTATGGTTATTAAAGTCAACAATGAGGATGATAATAACTGAAGTCACAGAAGGATGAAGATACCAAAGATTAGAACTATGCTTCATTATTAGGGTAAGCAGAAGCCACAAAGGAAAACATTGAGGAAAGCACACAGAGCACCTCTAGTGTGCTTGTTTGTAAAAAGCTTATTAAACCACTCTTTGCACCTTTCTACTATGACCTTTCAAGGCAGAAAATGTCATTATGTAATGCTAAGCTATAATATTACTAAGTGATAATTTGTATAAAAGTATATCATAAGCCATTATATATTATGGACTCTGAGTTTTCTCTAGTAAAAGGTAAGAAACACAAGACTATTTAAAATTTTGCTCAAAGTATAAAAGATAAAATGAGTATCTTTACATGCCTTGGAAGGATTAGCCCAGGAAAATTTTGACAGGACTCAGTTGGTTACATTTGTGCATTCCAACTTAGACACAGGGGCCATGGTCAAAGATAAGGTGACATCTGGGGTCGTTTCAAAGAAAGTGAATTGAAGGTTCCTCCCAGGGTCAATTCACATTCAAACTCCATGCCTATATCATATATGTACATGCATCTCTCCAACAATACCTATAATATTTCCAATAATTCATGTCTATGAGATACAAAGGCCAGGTTCATAGTCTGTGAACAGTAGTAAGTGGTCAGTATTATTATTTGTTCAGCACAAACATCTACTAGGATATTATATTCTCCCTTTTATAGAGATTAATAAATTGAGTCTGACTAGGTTTAAGTAAATTATCCATAAGCACATAAGTATTAACTTCAGATTGGTCTTCAGGCATATTTGAAAACAAATCTCTTCTTTTTACATACTGATGCTCAGAAACTTTAGTGCATGACATTGTAAAACCCCTTTTGATTATGAGAGTTCTGTATGTTTTTATCTAACATTTTTTACTGTGTTTCAGCTTTTTGAGCTTTCCAAAAACAGAAGACATTAATGTCTTTTTAAATACAGATATAGGTGTTTGTTACATATTGTTACACACACACACACACAGAAATAAGATGAAAAACCCTCCTATCCCATGCCTCCTTCAGCTCCAACTCCATGTGTCTACCACCCATCAGAACAAAAAGTTCTAAAGGCAGTTGTCTCTATCTGTTCTGTTTCCTTAATTACTTATCCTTCAGCCTACTCCATTTCTTCACCACTCTGCTGAAAAATTCTTGTCATGGCCACAAATTCTCTTCATTTTTATAAATCTAAAGACCCCTTATAATTCCTTTTTTTTTTACCTTTTATAACAATTTGCTGCTGTTATCCATTTCTTCTTTCTTAAACTGCTTTCTTTTCCCTAGCAATCTGTGACAATTTGTGACTGCTTTCCCTACTTACCTCGACTCCTTCTCAGCCACTTTGTGGACACCTCTTCTATGTGTCTGTTTTCTCTGGGCTCCATTTTAGGTCCTTTTCTTTTCTTTCTCTACACAACTCCCCTGCCTGATCCCATTCATCCTCATGACTTTGCTGCTGTCTGTGGTTGTGGTCTATACTCCTGATCTCTAGGCCAGTCTTCCCAACTGTTTACTCAACATATCTGCCTGGCCCTCAACCTCAGGTTTCTAAATGAATTCAATATTTTCCTATCCCCATACTCTACACCTGCACAACTTCTATAGTTCTCATTGTAAGGGTAGACATGTATGAACCACAACATTCAGGAAACATTTATTGGGTAAATTCAATAAAAATAGAGAACTCACCTTTTTTTTTTTCTCTTTATACCTCATTAATGTATACATAGGGAGTATTTAAGAAATGTTTTACAAAATAGCATATAGCCATCCTTTCTGTGGTTTGTGTGGGGCCTACTAGGGTGACCCTTACATAGAAGCCCAGCTCTTGAACTTGGCTTGTAACTGTCAATGTCCTTGAGGGCACCATGGATAGATGACCAGCCCTGTAGAGCACAGAGGTGTGGCTGTGATGGCTTGTTACTGGACCTGAAATTCTATAATCCTGAAGTGGCCCATTAATTGATAATATAGTCTATTAAAACAGAATTTTTCTACCAAGGGTTAAACACATGCAAAATTATGCACTCTGATAAGTTAAATTAATAAATGTATAGAAAAATAAAGAAATTAATAGAGAGCCAAACAGACCAAAGAGATGCTTTTACAAACAAGCAGTATGTTGAATATTTTAGACAAAATATACTCTGTTTATTGAGGATTTACTTTGGAACAAAAAAATGTTCTATGAATTTTGGTAGGTATTGATTCAATTTAATGTTCCCAATGACTTTATGAGATGATTAATCTCATTTTATAGATTAGGAACCCATTAACAGGTAAGCTAAAATAACTTGCCCAAGGTCCTACATCTACGAGTGATAAAGTCTGACAAACATATTACAGATGCATTTGGTAAGGAAGGGCTGATCCTATCAAAAAACTGAATAAGAAAATGATAACGCAATTCACAAAGAGGAAACATATTAGTAAATACGTATATAGAATATTGTTTATCCTTTTTAGTAAAGGAGAAATGCCTTACAAAAAAGAGTGCTTTTACTTTTACTTTTGTTATATTAGAAAAAAAGAAAGCAGGGGAGCGGGTAGGGTGGGAGAGAAAAAGGGAGGAAGGAAGGTAGTGGGGAAGGGAGGAATGGAGTAAGGAAGGAAGGAAGAGAGGAAGGAAAGGAGGAGGAAGGGAAGGAGAGAGGGAGGGAGGAAAGGAGGGAAAGAGGAAGGAGAAAGGAAGGCAGGAAAGAAAGAAACAAGTAATGTTGGCAGGGTTGTGGTGAGGTTGGCAGGCAGGCTCTGGAAGCTGAGTAGTGGGTATTGTACTTGGAAAATGCATGAGTTACAGAGTCTCTTTCTAAGATTTTATAAGAAAATAATGAAAGGAAAAGGAAGCTTAATGTTCCAAAATGATATTGTAAATAATCTAAGTGCTTAGTGATAGAACAACATCATAATTCATGAAATCTTCAGATTACCCAAACATTGAAACAACCATTTTGAAGATGTTATAGGAATATGGGAGACATGAGATATTAAGTCAAGAGATCTGCATACATACCTTGTCTTTAATTATTATGTTTTTAGTTAATTTTATGCATTTGATACAGTACTGAAAGAAAGCATAGAAAAATGGAAGTAGTTACTTTTTTTATATCATGACTTTATTAAATAACACTTTTTGGTTATAACATTTCTCATGCAATATGTGAAATTCTGAAGCAAACCATTTAGTTAGATGAGATACATAGAAACTTTCTAAGTGTCCTGTAGCATTACTTTGGAATAAGCAAAGAGGCACCATTATGTATTCAGGAAGAGCCTGGGATTTTAAATACAAATGAACTTGGTTTTTGGAACCAAGTTTCAGCATGTGGTTTTACATCAGACCCTTAGTGTTCTCATCAGGAAAAAAAAAAGCCCTAACTGCTTGGATTAGTACTAAGTAGTATTTCCCAATTATTTCTGATGTGCCCCCTTCTATGACTTTCAAAATTCAAAAAGCAATTGAAGACCAAACAACCCTTCCCCCTGCCAAAACCCCCAAATGCCTAAGTTAAATGTATCAGTTCTATAATAAATTGAAAAAGACTTTACTTGGTAGGCTTTTCTCTGAATCTCAGGATCTGTATCTTCCTTTTTGGTTGTTGAAGCACTGGAAATGCTACTCTTTGGGGGCATGGAATCATTGCTTTAGGCATTTATTGAAAATAGATCTGTGTCTGTCTGGCATAATGTGATAACATCTGTGTCTGTGTCTGTCAACATGAGCTATTTGGAAGATGCAAGAGTAGGATGAACACTCTCACTTTGTGAGGGCCATTCCTCTCCTGATTCAAAAGTTGAAAGGAATCATCTAATAAGTTAAGGGTTTGAAAGTGAAAGGACAAACATATTCTTTGAGAACAAGGAAAATTTCTTTGTTATGCTGATAGTTTCCTCTGCAAATGGAAAAGTGATATTTATACTTCTAGTGATTCTCTAGAACATTTTCATAGAGATTTAAACACTTTTTAGTTGTTATGTTTTCATATTAATGTGTGTAAGAAAAATGGTCAGTAAAATTGGACATGCATAATCTAGGGATTATACAAAATGACCTATTTTGGTACCAGAAGATAATGTTTGAACTTTTATTCCTTTCTTAACAGATCCTATCCATTTTGCTATTTGTTGTAATGTGAATTATGTGTTGTGTAGTAATACACAAAAACTGTTATAAATAAAACTACATATGTATATACTCAAAAATTTTACTTATGGGATATGTGAACCAAAAAGATTGAGACTATTATATCAGAGAAATACTGGTTTTCCATTTTTCACATGATATAAAGTTTCCTTTAAAAATACAATTATTAGAAGACTCAACACAGAATGAAGAATAGTATCGATAGTACCATGGATATGTCACACACCAGGATAGGAAGACAAATTTTACAGAAGTCTGGAAAACCCAGCAGGAAAAATTGGACAATAGAAGAATGGCAGCATTCAAGTAAAGTGCACCTGTGAACTGTGCCCACTCTCAAAGTTTCCAGGGGAAAGCTGGTCATCCTAGAACAGCAAAAAGCCCTTAACCTTGGTGAGAAGAAGGGTGGAATGGATTCTGAAGGCATTTGGCAGAGCAGAATGCCAGGTCATAATCAGGGACTCATGGGCTCAGGGGCAGCAGCTTCTTCTTCCTTTTCTTCTTCTTTTTAAAGATTTTATTTTTTATTATTTTTAGGGAGGGGTAGGGAGACAGGCAGAGAGGGAGAGAGACATCAATGTATGGTTGCCTTTCACCTGCCTCCAGCTACAGAGTTGGCTGGAGACCTGGCTTGCAACCTGGTTATGTGCCCTGGCTGGGAATCAAACCAGCGACCTTTGGGTTTGTAGGCCACTGCCTTTTCCACTGTGCCACCAGCCAGGGCTTTCTTCTTCTTTTTTATTTTGACTATGATGATACGTTTATTAAAGCTCAGGACAAGGAAACATGGAAGGACTTTGCATAGAAGAAACAAAGGAAACCCTAGATTGGGCTGCCTTAGCTCACTGAGAAGTCAGAGAAAAGGGGGCTTTGGGGACAAGTTCAGGGTATTAACCTGAGAGAAGCTGCCAAGGCCCATTGTGTTAGTGTAGGAGAAGCCTGCCTATGGGGAAAGAAGCGGAGGTGTGGGGAGAGGGGGGCAGGAGAAAGGAAAATGGAGTGATGCAGGTCGCTCCCCAGAGGGAAAAAGCTCACACTGGATCCATTGTCTAGAGGCTTTTCTCTCTTTCGGGAAGATGGGAGTCTTCTGGCAGGTCTCCCGGGAGGGTTTCTGCAGAATATTCATCAGATGTGCCCCTGCAGGGCCATGATCCCCACTGATTGGTCAGTAGCAGGGCGGGGGTCTCGAGTCCTGGCTGCTAGTTTCCAGAGTTGCCCACCTGGTGTTGCTGCTTCTCTGGGCCTGAAGCTGAAAGGAGGCCTAGATCTTCTATCTCCAGGAAGCCATCTGTTTCTATGTAGCCTCTAATAGCTTACCACTTTGCCCTTACATTTAAAACTATGTCATAACTTATTTGGCTTGAAATTCCTATGGCATTAAAAAAGGGAGTGTGGATAAGAATAATTCATTAGTTAAACATTTCACAGATAACTTTTGCCTCAGCCCTCCCACCCACCCCCCAAAGACAAGAAATGAAGGTGCTGCAAGGAAATGAAGGCGAAGTTGCTTATCAGGTAAATTGCAAACAAATCCTAGATGGTATATTTCTGGCATGTTAAACATAAAATAAAGCATTCTCCCAACATATTAATGTCAATTTATGATTTTGGTTCCGTTATGCTTTTTAAAGAAAAGATAGAAAACAAGCTCTAAGACTTTATGCTCTAAGACTAAGCTGCTATGAAAGAATGTCTTCTAATTTTGATCAAATAGTCTTGCTCTGAATGTATGTAACTCATTAGAGAAAAAAAGTAACTGCTGCTGTGGGAGCATCATCTTTTCTAAGCCACTTGAATTATGTGAGATTGAGGGAAAAATAGGTTGTTCGTTGTTTTTGCCAAATAATTAGCTATTATTAACATAGAAACTCTATGTCAACAAATGGACTGGAAGAACACCCGCAGTACTTAGGCCAAAGTAAGGAACTGTTGATTGCTGGTTTTTATGCTCAGGAACATTTTTAAAAAACAAGTGACAAAAGCCAGCCCATCTGCATGATGATGATTTTGGATCCAGTTTAATTTATAGTTATCAGAACAGTGAGGAAGTTTCTGACCTTGTTTCACACCTGCCACTCTTGACTTCCTTTGCAGTACCACATATACACTTATCACTAATGGGTGTGAATGCAGGATATGAGGAAAAAAGGACAAAGGTAATCTCTAGGAACTTCAGGGTGAGCTTGTTCCTTCTTGAACACTCCCGGGGCAAAGAAATAAAAGCCCTTGAGACTTCTAGCTACTAGTAAATAAGACTCACTAAGTACTGACCTTTAATAAGTCTGCCCGGTCAGAAATAGTCTTCTACTTAAAGAAATATAGGCCTAGAAGGAATTTTGAGCCATCACAACATTCACCTGTACTCAGTTTGGTCAGGATAAAGCTGAGGACTAAACATGTTGGTCCAAATACATTTTTTTTTTCTCATTCCAGTGGCTGACAACTCTTGTTGCTGAATTTTCATTATGCTATGGTTTATTTTTTCTCATAAGCCTTTTCAAGTTGAAGGACCACTGGGGATGTTAAAAGGGTAATTTTTTATATGGGGGGAAATATCTGTTTTCTTCTTCCTTCATTGTTTCTGAGACGGAAGCCCACAGAAACGCACAAACGCAAGATAGTGAAAGATCCCCTTTAAGCCTGTGATTTTTACAAAGTCTTTCCTATCTCATCTGAACTCAGCAAGTAGGATCGGAGAAAATAAAACTGAACATAAGAAGAGGGAGTTGATGGGACAAGGACTTTAGGAAAATTATTATGTTTCTAGTAGATTCATGTGGGTTGAAGGCCATCTGGATGGCATTATGGGAAAAGGGCAGCCTGCTGGGAGAACTGGAAGAGAATCAGGCTTGTTAGATAACTTGTGCAGTGAATTTCAGCTTTTGCAACACCTGAAAGGAAGAGAGAAATCAGGGAACTATGAGAAGAAATATTTGATTGTTATATGGACATTACAAAAATGAATATGATATTACATATGAGAGCAATTGTTATTCTGAAGACCAGGAAGGTACATTGTTAAAATGATCCAAAGAAGCAATGTAGTTACGCAAAACAATGAGATAGAATTAGTGTTGATTTATTGGAAAGTTCTATGACCTTTATTAACTGGATAAAAATTCGTAGTTCTCCTCTCTTTTCAGAAGCAGCATATTACTTTTACCTTTCTAATTTCCTATTTACTTTTTGCTGTTTGTTTAAAGATATATCTGATTATTAGAGTATTTTTTAAATCTTGTTATTTAGGACAAGCGACTTTTTCCTCAATTATTTAAATACAAATGTGTTTGAAAAAACTAATGATTCTTAGAAAAAACTATTAGATCTACATTATAGTTTTATTTTGCAGCGGTATATAAGCTATTACACACCAATGTTTCTCAAACACAAGAATGTGGTTTCCAAGTTTAGAAGCCTTAACTTAAAAAACTAAACTATGTGATATGACAACAGCTTTTAAATCTGAATTTTTATAAGCTTGGCTATGTAACTTCTTAAAAGAATCCATGTGAAGGCATATATAGCATTTGTTGTCATGTTTACATTTATGGGAAATTAAGTTATAGGGCAGCCACTCATATTTATCAACAAAATTGAAATAATTTGCTGAATCTTTAGGTAGTAACTTGTTCCCAATGGTGTAATGAAACACAGTTACAAAAGGCTGTACTTGGTTACATAATGGTCATCCAAATAATAAGGAAGGCATTTATCCATAAATGAAATAGTCTGTACTGTTTATTACATGTATGTGTAGGGGCCAAAGATGGTCAATAGGTAAATAAGAAGGTTTAAAAACTATATTTGTGTTTAAAAATCAGCATGTGATAACGTATATTAAATTATCAGACATTATTAAAGTGAAAACACATAAAAGTTTTTGTTTGGATTATATTATATATTTGTATAATCATGTAAATTAAGCAATACAATTATAATTTTTTCACAAGAAAAATTATAACTGTTATGATGCTAATTAGACTTATATTGGTAACCATTTCACAATATATATGAATATCAAATCATTATTTTGTTCACCTGAAACTAATATAATTTTATATGTCAATTACATCTTAATAATATATATATTCATAATTACAATATACATAGTAATTAGAATGAAGACATACCTAAAGAACCCTTTTCTAAGATGTGTTATCTATGAACCCTACTAGGAAAACTATTGGTAAAAACAATTTCTTATTCTTCTTTGTTTAACTGTTATGTACTCTTAGTTGTAATAGAAAATAGGGGCAGATGAAATAAATCCACAAGGAAGGGATTATCATTAGAGGTTAGATTTTTAGGACACCTAGCAATCGCCCAGTTCAGCTACCTTGTGTTGACAGAAAGCTGACCCAGAGAGGTTACATAATTTTTACCCAGTAGCATAGAAAGTGACTGAAATAAAACTCAGCCCCAGGATTCCTGGCTTTCAGTTCTGTTTGTGGAACATAACTATTAGATAGAAACACAAATACTATCTTTTTATCATAGCAATGGAAAGAAAATAGTATTTGATTAAGATAGATACAGATAACAAAATTAAATTATTTTTAATTTCTAAGTTTTTCTCTTTGTTGGACTAAATAAAAAAAAAAGACAGACTTTGTTTTTTCTTTTTCTTTTTTTTTTTTTTCTTTTTTGCTTTCCAATGCTATGATTCAAAATCCAAAATATTAAAATAGGAATTTTTTTTCTCTTTTTCAGTTAAAGAAAAAATTTTCATTTTATAAACATTTAAGATGAATTTTAGGAACTGCCAAATGAAGAATGAATATTGCTATTTGGGGTGATATGGAGTACAAGGGAAGTGCTTTAGGGGTATCAAACCTGGAACATCAGATCTGAAGGGAAATTAACTTCCTTGTGATGTTCTGCTTCATTTTCTGCAATGCCATTCAACTTTTCACCCCTCCCCAAGCTCTGCTTTACCGTGTTGGACTGTATCATGCACCAGCTTTTGGGGGCCTTGGTTTTATATCTGTCCACACAAATGCCAATCACTGATGTCAGCCCCTTTGTTTCCAAGTTACCTTGTGAAGCTCTCAGCTCCTCATGCTCTTTCTATCAGAGGATTTCTTTTTCCCCCTCAAGGTAGAATTTCATGCTTAGTCAAAAGAGGAAATGAAAAATATAAAATCAATTTATCTTTCAGATATTTTTCTGTTTGTGCTCAAAATTGACTATTATTATGTATTGTATTTATTAGATAAAATTGAGCTTAGATGCTCACATGTCATCTTCTTTTACCTGTTAGTATATTTGTACATTCAAGTCTGTACAGAGAAGAGAGGCAGAGTGAGGAAGTGACCAAGGTGAGATCAAGGGACAAATTGATGCCCAAACTGCCTTCACTTACAAACTATCCCTGTTTTCAAGCAGGTCACACAAGAAGGAGAGTAAATGCACTTCTTGAAAAGATAATGCATTGAATATTTCGTTCAACAAAGGCCATGTGATGCAATGTCATTGAAAACACAATACTTTTCAGTTGTCTAAAGGGATACTCTACAAAGGAAAACATAGGTTGCAGTTTTATTTTAGAGAATTGAAAATGTCTTCAATAAAAATTTCAAAACTATAAGCATGTCATATTTGGGGATTTTATATATTTGTGTGTGGTTTCTATGATTCAAGTTTGGAAGAAATAAAATGTAACAATGGCTACCTTTTATTGAACACTTAGCTGAGTGGGAGCCAGCACTGTGCTAAAAGCTCTCTAGTTTTCTCATATTTGTATAGTTAGATAGATAATGTCATTATCCTCATTTTATAGATGAAGACACTAAGTTTCAGAGATGGTAAGGGACTCTGAGAAGATGACGCTGTTATCCCAACCTGAGCTAGGTGGTATCTGGGCTGTAGGGTACCAGGGCCCTCATTAAATTCCTCAGTCACTGTGCAAGGGCATCTACCATTGGAACAGCAGTTCCATGGCAATTGTGTCTATCAGAAAGGGCTCATTCATAATAATACACATGGAAACAGAACACATTTTAAAACCTTTGCATTAGAAATTTTAGGGTCTGACTATATGATAGAACATTATTCTAAAGACTGAAGAAATGATAGTGATCCCTGTTTTATGTTGTACCTCTTTTCTGTATTTCAAGCGCCTGCTGCTTTTTCCAGTCTCCAATGTTAAAACTTAATCTGTCTTTTAAAACTCAATTTAAATTAACTCCCCATATCATTAATCCCAGTCAGAAGTGATTTATTCCTTCCCAGTTCTTTGGTCATTCAGTTAAAATGAGGATTTTCAACTCCATGATATCTAATCGCTCCTGTTAGAGGGTCTATCCATACATGTACATGTCTGTCTGTTTCATCTTCATACTCTCTGTTGTGACTTGCCTCTAATGGGATCTTTTATGAATGTATATGTATGAATGAATGAATGAAAGAAAGAAATGGAGATAAGAGCCTCCAAAAGTTGCTCACATATATGATGATGATGTCCTGGCTGGGTGGCTCAGTTGATTAGAGCATCATCCCATAACCAAAAGGCTGCTGGTTCAATTCCCAGTCAGAGCACATACCTAGGTTACAGGTTCATTCCCTTGTCTAGGTACATGGGATCCCTGGTCTGGGAGTGTAAGGGAGGCAACCAATCAATGTTTCCTTCTCATATAGATGTTTTCTCTCTTTTCTTCTCTCTTTTCCTCTCTATCTAAAAGCAATGAAAACATGCCCTTGGGTGAGGTTATGAAATAAATAAAAAATAAATGATGATGATGATGATGATGAACTAATGTTTTATCCATGCTTACTCTGAAGAAAGAACTGAATACTGCTACATAATCACATTTTACCCTCCCAATAATGGTATTAAGAAAGAATTATTATTATTTCTATTCCACAGATGAAATGGCCTCAAAGAATTAAAATAGTATGCCTAAATTTACAGAACTAATAAGTAGCAGAGCCAAAACTTAATCCCAGGTGCATCTGACTATCCAACTACAGCCTCTATGCCATTAAATTTTTTTTACCTATCGTGTTTGCTCCCAGATTGTTTGTACCAAATGCCTCATATACAGTGTTTGCCATTTGGGAGATGGTGTAGCAGAAGAGGGGAACACCTAGGGACCCTGGATACATTTGTATGGGATGTATATGCAGTACTTCAGGAAGGCACAGAGACCTCCCTATGAATGGCGCCCCCTGGAGGTGTGCTGTGCACAGACATATAGGCAGCTCTGCTGTCTATTCTTATCTGAAGCAGTTCACTCCTTCACCAACTTAGGGGTTCAATGCTTACGGATAGTGTACAAGTCTTCTCTCCCTCAGAGATTATTCTAGGGAAAAGATACATTTTAAGAGAGCTCTATATTTCCATCTTAGTTTTAAATTCTGAGATAAACACAGAAGGGAAAAGGGCTTGTTATATACAGGAAGAAACTCATTTTACTAAATTATTAATAATCACCACAAAATATATCAAATAGTAATTATGCAATTATAATTATGAATACATAGTTAAGATATTTTTATTGTCCAACAAATTTAATCATATTGGTGACCAGTATCTTTCACTTTTTTCTATTTTTTTCTTTTCTTTGTTTTGGTGAGAGATTGATTTTTTTACACTCTTTGGTTGCTATTTTATTTTTATTTATAATATGGTTTACTGATATGCTATTACAGTTGTCCAAATTGTTTTCCCCCTTTGTCTCTGTTCACCCTGTACCCCTCTTTCCTCCAGTAATCCCATCCACCTTAGTTTATGTCCATAGGTCATGCATATAAGTTCTTCAGCTTCTCCATTTCCTGTTATATTCTTGACATCCCCCTGTCTATTTCGTACCTACTAATTATGCCTCTTAATCTCTGCACCTTTTCCCCATTCTCCCCTTTCCCCCTCCCAGCTAATAACCCTTCAGATGATCTCCATATCTATGATTCTGTTCCTGTTCTGGTTGTTTGCTTAGTTTATTTTCTTAGATTCAGTTGTGGATAGTTGTGAATTTGTTGCCCCTTTAATGTTCATAGTTTTTAATCTTCTTTAAAAAAAAATAAGTCTCTTTAACATTTCATGTAATAATGGCTTGGTGATGATGAACTTCTTTAGCTTTACCTTATTTGGGAAGCACTTTATCTTCCCTTCTATTCTAAATTATAGCCTTTCTGGATAGAGAAACCTAGGTTGTAGGTCCTTGCTGTTCATCACTTTGAATACTTCTTGGCAGTTCCTTCTTGCTTGCAGAGTTTCTTTTAAGAAAACAGCTGACAGTCTTATGGAAACTACTTTGAAGAGAACTCTGCTTTTCTCTTGCTGCTTTTAAGATTCTCTCTTTAAGTAGGCATTTTAAGCAGGATGTGTCTTAGTGTGGTCCTCTTTGGGTCCAGCTTGTTTGAGACTCTCTGTGCTTCCTGGACTCATGTGTCTATTTTCTCCACCAAATCAGATAAGTTTTCTTTCATCACTTTTTCAGATAAGCTTTCAATTCCTTGCTGTACCTCTCCTGCTCTGGCACCCCTATAATTTGAATGTTGGTAGGCTTAAAGTTGTCCCAAACATTCCTACGCCTATCCTAGTTTGTTAAATTCTTTTTCCTTCCTTGTATTCCAGATTGTTGATTTGATTCTAGATTTCATCCTCTCCACTGTTGGTTCCTTATAGGTTTTTCTTTATTTCACTTAATGTAACCTTCATTTCTTCCCTTATGTTTTTGTCATACTCTATGAGTTCTATGAGTATCCTGATCATCAGTGTTTTGAACTCTGCATCTGACAGTTTAGTTATCTCCATTTTATTTAGTTCTTTTTCTGGAGTTTTGCTCTGTTCTTTCATTTGAGCCATATTTCTTTGTCTCCTCAATTTGGCAGTCTCCCTGTGTTTGTTTCTGTGTATTAGGTAGAGCTGCTTTGACTCCCTGTCTTAAAAAAGGTATATGTATATTGTGTGGGGCAGAGCCTTAAGTAAACACCAAGGTGGGGCAACCTGCTTCACTCCTTTGTGGCTCTATGTAGGGGGAAGAGTCAGAGAGGGGACAGTGACACTGTCTGGCTTCTTGAGGTTTGCCTAGTACTCACCCACTTCTAGTCACTTCACTCACTTCCTGTATGCGACTGATGCCCTTCCAGCTGTTGCTGTGGTGGTGAATCCCAGAGTGTGTATGTTTGCATCCATTCTAAGTCCATGTGGGGCCCTTTAAACAAACTCTCCTGTATATCAGCAGTTTCTTCCACCACCTCAACCCACACTAATTTTTACAGCCAGAAGTTTTGAGGATCTACCTTCCTGGCACTGCAACCCTAGGCTGTACAATCTGGCCTGGGGCTGGGACCACTTGCTCTCAAGGTATCCCTCCCAATTTAATTCACCACTCATAAGTTTGGGGTCATCTGTTCCACCACCTCCACCCACCTCTCCACACCTCTCCCTGTCTCTGTAACTCTACCCCTCATACCTGTCTGGATGAATGTGGCTTCTTTAAATCTTTGGCTATTGGACTTACATACAGTATAGCTCAATTTTCTGATAGATCTGATTGTGATTTGTTTTGAGATATAGTTGTAATTCTCTTTGTGGTTGCACAAGGAGGCAAAGCATGGCTACCTATGTCTCCATTTTGACAGGAAGTCCTCTCTGACTTTTTTCAATGTTACTCAGTAAGGATTCTCCTAAAGGTAATTTTGATTCATTATAGGATAGGCACTGAAAAATAAATAACCTGGCAGATGCAATGCCACATGACAGATCTGAAAGCGTGTTCACTTAATCTCTGCCTCACCACTTCACTAATCTATCTTTTTAAATATTTCCAAAGGTCTCCTCAAAGTCTTAGCTTGAGTTAACACTCTAAGCTCTTGATATGCATGCTTTCATTTAGAAACCATTATCTAAGTTTTGAAAAGAGCCACTTAGCCATTCATCCTGGGAAAGTAAAGATTTATTCTAGTTAGCTTTCAGAAATCCTAACTTCCATTTCATTATTCATTCACATATTGCCATAGTGGAGCAAAATCAATAGCAATTCACTTCCATTCTGTGGGCAAGTGTAGTTGTTCCTTGTGAGACTGCAGAGTATCTGGTGCTCACTCAGTAAGAGGTTTATGTCACGGTCAAAATCAACTTAGGAAGCTATCTTTAATCATTTTTTAATCAACAACTATTGCTGTTCTCCTGCCAAAGCAAAGTTCATCTCAATCAGATGTTTCCAGTAGCCTGCCCTATCTGTAGGTGATTGTTTTTTCTTTTTCTGTTTTTCTAATTTTTATAACTTTATCTTTTACACCCCCTGTTCTTCCACTGCCATTGTTATTTCAGCCCTGATGCCTTATTACAGCCTGGTGCCTGTTCCTCAGCCTTTTGCCTGCCTGAGTTTTTATATTAGCATTGCCCTGCTGGCTACCTGATTATTCCATTGCTGATATACACTGTGATCTCTTATTGTCTGAATTTCTTTTCACTTACACAACCTACCAAGTCAGTGCCCTACCCTTGCCTCTCCTGGAATAGCTTATCATCTAGTTGGTGAGCTGCCACTAATGAAAAATCCTTGTAGTAAGTTTAGGATATTGATGAACTTTGTAAAAGTTGATTGAGAAATCTTTATGTTGGTGCTGGCCAAGTATTCATTCTAACCTAGAACTTCCCCTATCATTCAAAAGAAAACATATTTGGATAATTTTTGTCAATTATTTCTCCCCATATTTCCCACAGTAAACATGTATGTTGAGCTAGTCATCTCATAACCTGTTTCACCTTCTGTATTTATTCTCTCCAATGGTATCACCTTGGGTAAAAGCCTAAGAGCAATTCTTGACTCCCTCATGTCCCTTGCTCTCACCCTACATCCAATAACTTATGAAACCCTGTCACAAAATCCAAACCATACTGTCTTCCCTTTTCTACCTTCTATTGTGCTGGTTTGAGTCTTAGCATCCATTTTTCAGTTTAACTGGTATAATTTCTTCCAGACTTTCCTACCTCAACATGGTTTTCTTAGTCCCTTCATATATAGGATATAACACTCCTCAAAGTGACTGTTCATGTTATGATCCCTGGTTCTGCTTTCATCTCTTGCCAATCAATGCCTCACTCTCTGTGCTTCATGAGCACCAGAATTCTCAAGAGTTTACCAGATCAGTGTACTGACTCTTTTCTGGGTGACTTTGTGATGTTCCTTGGTGTGGATTTAGTTTCATTGCTTACTTGGCACTTCACACGCACTTGCAATTTGAGAAGACATAGTCTTTATTGCCTTTGGGGAAATTCTTATCTTTTTCAACATTGCTTGCTGCCACACCCTCAATTCTCTTCTGCTTGGGTCTGTTTCCATGAGTGTGTATTGAAGACCTTCATACGCCATGTCTCAGGGCTAACCTTTCCATTTTTGTCTTTATCTGCTGGTCATTGGCGGAATCCTTAGTTATATCCAATTTACTACGGATTTCTTCAGCTAGTATTTGTTTAGAGTTTATCCAATTTCTCATTTTAAGAATTGATTTCAAATACTGTTTTTGATATTTCTAAAATTCTAAGTCTTTTCAAATAAGTACCCATTCTCATTTCTATTTAATCCACCTTTTTAAATCTCCTATTTTAAAAATTTGTTCTGAATGTTATTTATACCTTTATCACTTTAAGGATACTAAATATAGTTATTTTAAAGTCAGTTCAATTTATTTTTGTTTTGTTCAGGGTGTATTTTCCAATTGTTGAATCTAATGATTTGCTCCTCTAGCCTTTTTTTTTTTTTCCCCTCATATATTTTAAAATTGGAGTCTTTAGGCTGGTGTGTGGGGTTTATTTTCTTTCTGCCCCTCTGTACTCATCCTTTCCTCTTTATATCTTCGAGGTTGTCTCTAACCAGCTACCCAGATTTTCTAGTTCAACACTAAAGCTTTGATGGCTGAGTCACACTTTTGTCTTATGATGAAAATGAAAATAGAAAGCCATTGAATCTATCAGTACTGTTAGGCTGGGCCTGCAACATGCAACCTCTTAGGTTCCACATTTTATGTCAATAATAGCCCTAGATAGAGGATACTCTTCTAAAAAAACTATACTCTGTGACTGCAAACTCCACTAAAGTAATACTCTGGCTGATTTCCTACTGTATCACTCACCCCTTCCCAGGGGAGAAGGAGCGACTTATTTGCTTAGAGAGTTTCTGAAATAGAACTGGTATGTGGTTTAGCTCCTTCTGGGCCTTTCTTTTTCCTCCTTCCCTTTCTCCCTTCCTTCCTTCCTTCCTTCCTTCCTTCCTTCCTTCCTTCCTCCTTCCTTCCTTCCTTCCTTCTCAAATGGCCTGCAAGCAGGGATGAGAGAATTCTTATCTGCCCTCTTGGCCAAGATGCCATTTTTACTCTGACTTTACAGGCAAGCCAGCAGTTTTATATTACTACCTGTTATAGGGTGGGCAAATCTGTCTAATTCAAGGGACTGTTACCAAGTCCAACTGGGTATGCATTTAAGGTACACTCTCTGACTTAGCTTTTATCTATAATAAAGTATACATCTTCATCTCCATCTTTCTGATTCATCTCTGTGTCTCTGTTTCTCTCTCCTTTCCTCCCTCTCTCCCTCCCTCTTCCTCTCCCCCCCACTTCTCTCTGAATTCTGAATTTAAGGAGGAAAAGGGATGCTATCTGCCTTCTTGCAATCCAGCAGCTGGCTATAGCCTTTTTCACTGGAAGGCTCCTGGTCCCAAGCTTGGCTCTGATCGACAGTCTTGTGTGAGGCATCCTGAACATCTGTTTACTCACAGAAGCAGGAATTTCTGGCCCCTGTACTGGCACCCACAGCCCAAGAACAGCAGACCCACAGGTACAAGACCAGTTCTGAAAGGTTTATCTCACTTGTTTGCTTAGAGGCCATAGAACTGTCAAATTTGTATTTGATCCCAGCTGTGTCACTTGTCTGTTCTCTAGTCACATTTTTATTTTTATTTTTGCTACATTTAAAACTAGAGAGGATGACCAGTATGTGGCCGTGTGACCTTAGAATTCTATGTTAATGAGAAATTTTTCTCAGTGACTTTGTGCTTGCTACATTTCCACCTTTGATGTGCCTTTGCCTTTCCTCTCTCTCTGACCTAATTATCTTTTAAGACTCAGTTTTGGTGCTACTCTTTTTTAAGGAAACTTGCACTGCAAACTTCAGTTACTGCACTTACAACCTAATGAACCTTTTAGGTATCTTGCTCATTGGGTCATAGGCTCAAGATCAAGGATCCAGGATCAAGGTGTTATCTTATAAATTTTTGTGGCTCTAGCCTGGGTCCAGTGCCTGGCACAAAAGCATCTTTAATGAATGCTTGTTGATTTATTATTGAAGTAAAGTTGCAATTGTATATTGTCACTACTAGATCATATATAGATGAACATGTTCAGTTTTTCTTACCTTTACTAGAATGTTACTCTCATTCCCTTCTCACCCTTCCTACCAATACTGCCTTAACTTAAGGCATATCTGGAAAGCAATATGTTAAAATTAAAAAACAAAAACAAAAACATGGGCTTTGGAGTAAAATTATGTGACTTTATTTTCTTAACTTCTATGCGTATCTATTTTCATGTCTGTAGAATGAGGTTAACAGGACAAATTTTGCATAATTGGGTGAATTTCAATGGCTGAATTTCGGTGTATACACTAACTGAGCCAATACTCCTTATTCCCCCATCCTGGCCCCACACCCTTGTATTAATTGATGTGGAGATCTTCTAACAGCAATAAGGTTCATAAGAGTTAGAAGTTCCCTGTGATCTTGATCTTTCCCCTTAAGCATAATCAGAAGTGGCTGCTCAGAAGCTATCTTGAAATGAGATTTTTGTCTGCACTTAGGCTTTTTCCTAACAAAAGTTGTAATATACCAATAGAAGCTACTACCATAATAACCTTCATAGCAGGACTCTAAAAGGGAGCACATATTGAATTGTAGAGTTGGAAGCTTGAAAATACAACACTTAAATACTATTTCAAATAAGGGGCAAAAACAAAGAATCCCTGTCCTATCATCATTTCTGGATAGGCAAGTCATGCTATAATGGGAAAAAAAGAGAAGAAGAAATTACATGTATATGAAGAAGGGTTAAAGAACTTTCTCAAATCAAGGAGTCAGGTATCTTTTTCCCAGTTCACTCTAAATAAAAAGAAATGCCAAGGATGGTTTTATTTAATTCTTTAATCTTCTTTATGTTGTTGTTTGCTCTCACTGAGCAGGAACAGGGAATGAAATTCACTTGCTTAATTCTCATTAATGTGTTAGAGGAGTTGAATGGGATGAGGTTTGTTCATCCTCATTGCTTCCTTTTTCTGGGCTGGAGGCCATAAGGCACTTGGCTTCTAGAGCTCAAGCTGTTCTGTTCTTCAAATATCCCTTGACAATCAATTTATTGAGTGATTCTGATGTTGCTCCAGGGATAAGATGACAATTACAGACCCACCAGGAAGCAAAAAGGTGGCAAGAACAGCAGTTACTATACAATGGTGAGGATTCAGGGATTTGTGGAATATGGGTGTGAGGCGAGAGTGACAAATAGTTGTGTGTGTGTGTGTGTGTGTGTGTGTTTGTTTTAGCAGCAGAAATAGGCTGACTTTAATGTTTATACTTAAAGTATGATTCTAATCAATAATACATGTAGTTTTAGCAATGTGAGAAAGAAGGGAGAAAATTTTGAAAGGATAGAAAAATGGAATAGTGGCCTTTGAATGATGCCCCTTTGATGACTTTTGGAAGGCAAGAACCACTCCTCTTTTTGCAGACTAACTGAATGCACATTAGTGACTGTGAACGTCAGAGTGGGCGAGGATGGAACACATTTTACTTTGAGTGTTGAGTTGAAGCCAAACTCCTGTCAAGACTGGTTGACGATTGTTCAGTTTTTAGAACGTCTTTCTTTTCTGCAATAAGTGACTACTTTAGAGTCTATACTGATGATAATAGGAAGGAGGTCAGTGAAGGGGGAAAACCACTATTTTTGAAGTACTTTGACTTTTTCAGAAATTTTCCATGACTGATTAGATAGAATATATTAAATAGCAACTTTCCGTTAAGTAATATTTTACTACCAGTTCTACTGGGTGTTTAAGAATAGTGAAGGGATAAAAAATCTGGTTTTATTTCCCTTTCCAATAAACATACCGTACTAGCAAATCTTTTTCCATGCACCGATTAGAAGAAAAACAATTTAAAAAATAAAGTACACAAATAAGTATAGCAGATGGAAATGGGATGGAACCCATGTAAGCTTGAGCAGTTCATATCGTGTATTTCTTCTTCATTGTGTGCTGTCACCTCATTTGTGATTAGGAAGAGAAGGAGGAGTTGTGCCCCTTCCATTGTGTCACTCAGCAAGAAACCATCCCCCAGATTCTTTGAATTATACCTAAGAGTAAATTAAACATACTAAGCCTCACTTTTTGGAATGAAATGCTAATGACTGGTCAGCTTTACACATCTCCACTTGTTTGAGAAGATACAGAAAATTAGGGAGGACTTTTTTTTTAGTGTAAGGTTGAGGAAGCTACCCAGACCTATTTTGTGTATATGTTTTTAAAATAATTATTACATTTGAGACTGGAATTTAAAATATAGTCACACTTCTCCTTTTTCATTTTATTTTAACAAATAGCATTTTCTGCAAACTAAAAAAAAAGGTCTAACTTTATGAGAACATTTTGGCATAAAATTAGGTCCAAATCCCAGACCTACTGATACCAACTGCCACACATCCTTTTACATAGCTCCCAAGAATATTAAGGCATTCCACACCAAATTTTTATGTTAAAGGCTTATCAATAGGATTAAATTCAACCCAGAGCAAGGTGGCAGAAATATGTCATCTAGTAGTTATAAAGCAGCATGAGTGCAAATGGACTCTATCCAGTTCTGATGTAAATTATAAACAATTAAAAGTACATGAGTTACAATGCCCAGAACTGAGAGCTGTGGACATTACTGCACACATGAGATAACTTTGGGAACTGAAGAAGCAATTGTTTCACAGTATGACATGAACATAACAGACAACATTTGCATCTGCAGATTCAAGCTCAATGTTGTATGTAGCTTTGTCGTGTAGAGGATTTTTTTTTTTTTTTTCAGTGAGCTGGCAGGAGCATGAATGATGTGTAATGGCAGTGGTGAATAATTTTTAGAATAGATTAGCAGGTGACGTCACAGATAAAGGACTATTTATCATCATAAGTTAACACAAGATGCAACACAATAGCTTGATGGATGCATTTTATGGTTTTCAGCCAATCATAATAATGGACCTATTGACTAAAGTTTTATGTGTCCTTTACACATCCTTCATGTTTTAGAAAAAACAAGGACCATGCTGGGGAAGGATGAGTGATAATTCAGAGAGGGCCAGCCTTTTGTGGAGCATGTTTTTTTACCACCTCAAACCCCTGTGTTCCACTCTCTGAGGCTCTGTGGTCAAGTGAAGGCCAAGGGCAGAGCGGATGCAATGTTCAAGAAGCATCTGAGGTGAGAGATAATGTTTTCCCCCACCAGTGAGGTCAGTCAGCAGGGAGCAAAGTCAATTGGGGAGCTGAATTACTGTTACTTCCATGGCATTTTTTTTTTCCTAAACAAGAGAAGGGGTGCTGGTTAGAGAGAGTGATATCTCTCAGATCTTTCAGATAATTTCTTGCATAGTAGGGTCTGAAAAGATGACAAAGAAGGTCAGAAAATTCTCTTTTAGAGAAAACCAATTCTGATCTGAATTAGTCATGTGAGATCTGAGATGGAAAGAGAATCTTTAGCCTTCTCCTCCCACTTCAAATACCCTTAGGGATGAATTTTCTTTCATTGATTTCCAACATCTTTTTTGACTACTATAAATAGTAGGGCTAATTTCTTCTCATTATTATTTTTTAAACAATTTTCTTGAGGTGGCTGAAGAACTACAGACTCTAACATTTTGTCTTCTACAAAGAGGAGTACAGAGAGGAGAGGGATTGGACATTATGCTATTGATGTTTAATCATCTCCCTCTCAGAGAACCAAGACTAGTAATTTTTTTTCACTTAAGCTCAGTAAGCAAGCAAAAATATAATGATGCAATGATGACAAATACCCTGACCATAATTAGCTTTCTCAATCTCAGAATATACGTACCTATCTTTTACTGATTGTCTGCAAAGTGAGGGCAATAATATCACTGTCCACATAGGCAGGTTGAGAGGGGTAAGTGGGGTGATGCAATAAGGAATATATTTTGCACATTTCCTGTGGCTGAGTTTTACCCCACTTCCCACCACCTTCTATGGGGGAGTAGTGGGGTAGAAAGCAGGACATATAGAATAGAGCTGCTGGGCTCCAGTCCTGCAGTATGGTCATGACATTTTGAACCCCAGGAAGCTTTAACCTCTAGAAACCTCATTCTTCACTTTTGTAAAACAGAGTTGATATTAGTACTTATCTCATCTGACAACTCTGAAATTTAAATACATTAATGAACGTATAAGAGTTCTTTGTAATAAGTAAAAATTAGAAGGCATCATTATGCACAATCCTGATCTTGGAGTCCTTTATGAGGTAGCCTGTCTGTGTGGAAAGGACCAGTTCAGCTCTCATTGTGAATATATGTTTTTCTGGGCTAATTGAGATATGAATGACATATTGTGTAAATTTAAGACATACCATATGTTGATTTGATACACTTTTATATTGCATAATGACTATCACCATACCTCCATCATGTCACAAAATTACTTCTTTTTTTGTGGTGAGGACATTTAAGATCTACTCTTTTAGCAACCTTCAAGTATGTAATACAATATTATTAACAATAATCACTATGATATACATTAGGTCTCCAGAACTTATCATTGTGAATATTTTTAATATTGTGAAGCATATATTTTCATATATGTACTTATCAATTGCCACAATATGAACTGTGAGTGGAATAACATCTACTTAAATAGGCCTCTGTGAATAGAGACACTTTTCTTTAAAAATATTATAAAAGGATTAAATTCCCTTTTTATGCATCTCTCCATTCATCCATTCACACTTTTGAAACCATTACTTTATGTAGGGGACCAGATGGCTTAGGAAATTTGTAATCCTCATACTTTCATTGGAAAAGTGCTTTTAAATTAAAAACCTAAAAGCATTTACTAATATTAGCTCATAGCTCATTAGAATTAACCTAAAATCCTTGGTTCAATTCAGCCTCATGATGCTAATTAGCAAAAGCATTTTTTTATTTTGTCATTTGGATGGATTATGAATATTGCTCTATTTTCTTTCCAAAGAACCTGTGCATTTGCATCACAACCACTCTGTATTCTAATGTTGGTTTTGTAAAACATCATACTAAAGTAGACAAAAATTACAAGATAGAAAGAAAAAAGAAACATGAAATAGATATTCAGTATGTTGAAGAAGAAAAACATGTGGGAAAGGAATGAGAAATGATGTATCTGGTATTATATACATGGCACTGTGCTATTGATTTTGTTGAATGTAAAACACGTTTTCAAGCCAATCTTAGATCTTAATCCAAGGAGGTATACTTGATGCCTCCATGTTAATGAGCGGAGTAACACTCGTGGTACAGGTTCCTAGTAAGGAAAAACTATTTCAATGTTTGAAGAGGCACATTGCATTAGAAAGGGAGTACAAGAGGATGTTTCAAGTAATCGATAAAACTGATGGTATAGAGTGTTCTGTTGAAAGAAAGAAAAGGAGAGAAAGAGAAATAGAAATAGTATCAGTGGGAGAACATGGATACCCATGTTCTGGATAAGAAACAGTCATCTTTGATAATGGAGGGACTCAGCTCCCCATCATGCAGCTATCACTCAGCCCTGAGTAGAGCATGTGAAATGTTTGTGACTTCCTCTGCATTTCATTTCATGCCTCGCTGCCAAGTCTTGTCAAGCTAAGCAAATTTCATTTTTGTGATAAACTAGAGGAAGATCTAGTAAACCTGGATTTTAGCACATTTGATAAAATCTGTGGTTCTCTTTGTGAATAGAAGTGATAAAATGTGGGTAGAATAATAGATGACTACATTTGTAACCACTTAGTTACAGACCAAAGAGTACTACTTAATGAAGCAAATTTTATCTTTAAGGAGTTAGCTAGCCTTGTGCTTTTGCCCATAGTCTTATTTTGTTCCATAGTAAGACTTTGGTGATGACATCGATAGCTTAATTATGTCTGATTGGTGGGTGACAGAACCAAGGCAGGGTAAGTTGTTGACTTGTTTCCTAATCAGAAGTTCTCAAAAGACTGCAACCATGGGTCAAATATAATGAAATGAAATCCAAAATAGATACATATAGCATTATTCATGCAGGACTTCCAGGTCTCAGCTTTAGTCCCTAGTACCAAAGAAAAAACAAGCTGAACAGTAGTAGCACATTTTATGAAGACTCAATGCTCAATTGATTCTGAAGACTGAGCATGTGACAACACTCTGATGCAACTGTTAGAAAAGCTGTCTAACTTATGGACATTTATGTAGTGTCAGTACCAATAAAATGACAGACTTGCTGTGCCCAGTGCTGGTCAGACCAGATTTGAGCCATTGTAGATCATTTTAGAACTGCATTTTTAACACGCATGGATGAACTGATACAGAATTATAGTGTGTAACTATGGTAGGCAGAATGTTTAAGACAATATTAGTAAAATATAGGGTAGGAGGTGAGGGTTAGAGAGTGAAGTTAGCTGGGCGAGACAAATGAAGAGTTGCCAACTTCTTGTTAGATATGTTAAAAAGAGTTTATGAGCCAGTTATGGTGCTGGACTACCAAATACTGATGTTCTCTCAACTCCAAGATCCTAGACATCTCACAAAATACAGCTTTGAATGAATCATGGAGATGAAATGTGATATTCGAGAAATTAAGTAAATGGAGAGACAAGTTAGCATGCAAAAAAAAAAAAAACAAACAAAAAAAAACTTTGAGCTGAAATCTCTGGTTTTCTGCCAAGTGCTTTACAGTATATTTCCACAAAGCCTGTTTTAAAGCAGTACAAAAAAGAAAAAGGCCCTCCGATGGTAATTAGCCTCTGAACCTTAATTTAATTTGGAGTTTGAATGAGTTTCTTCATTGTCAAACGGGGCTTTTAGACTGACCTGGCCGTAGCCTCCATGTTCCAAATCCTCTGGTAGGCTTCAGAGATGACCCCAAATCCCTACTTTATTTGACTTTTACTGATTCTTTTCTGTTTGCCAAGCCTTGTTTCGGTGAAAGGAATAAAAACATTGACCACAAAGACAATCTAGACAATCTAGTAGCATAGAGTTGCATACAATTTCTGTGAATATTGCTTTCAGCTGTGAATTTTTTTTTCTTTTTTCTTTTTTCTTTTCTTGGAAGAAAAGATCAGGAACCCTTAGGTTTGGGTCATCTTCTTT
Organism: Noctilio leporinus; assembly: GCA_004026585.1. Classification (NCBI taxonomy): domain Eukaryota; kingdom Metazoa; phylum Chordata; class Mammalia; order Chiroptera; family Noctilionidae; genus Noctilio; species Noctilio leporinus. The sequence continues at coordinate 4,777 of PVIW01001400.1, read as the reverse complement.
AATGATATCCATTTTTTCCAAATGTAAACAATGTTCTTTTTTTTTTTTTTTCTTTTTCCTCAAAAGGAGCAGTATTCATTCTTCCATATCTAGCCTTTTATTTAATTTTGATTTTCACTATAAAGTATACTGTTTCAAAGGCCAATGGCCCTATTTGAGTCCTCAGAGTTTACCACAATTTTGGCATCGTCTAGGTACTCAATGAATGCTTGTTGAAGTCAGTCATTTCTTGATGATCCAATTAACTGAAATTAAGGAAACATGACCAATAAATACCACAAGTGATCTTGGATTGGATCCTGGACCAGTAAAAGGACATTAGAGGGACAATTGATGAAATCTGAAGGTCTGTCAATTAGATAACAATTTTGAATTTTAATGTTAATTTCCTGATTTTGATAATTAAACTGTGGCTATTAACATTAATTAATATTGTAAATATGTTAACATTTGAAACACCTGAATAAAAACTCTCAGGGATTCTTTGAACTCTTTTCAGCAAATGGTTTGTTTGAAAAATGAGATAATAAAAATAAAAGAGAAAAATGTTTTTTGATGTCTTTTGGTGGTTTCTAACAAAATAGAATAGGGCAAGATAAATTAGTATTTTCTAAGGTCTGAGTATTTATGGGAGAAGAAGAAGAAGTGATCCTGCATCATGCGTAAATCCTAAGTGTGTATAAAGTGCTATGGCAGGTGGCACTTGGCATTAGCAGTAGTAGATCACAGAACAGTGGTAGTGAGGGGGAAGGCCATTTGTCCCCCTGAACTTGAAAACCCTGTCAACCAAGCTGATCTGGAGTGAGTTATCAATTTAATTCTATAGAAAGTAGCCTAAAAGATGACTTCAAACTGACTAGGACTTAGTTTTTGCTAACCTTCAATTAATTTGTAACTTCTGTGGCACTCCATTTGCTGAAATGGCTGTAATTATGTTTTTTTTTTTCTTTCTGAATGGTGAATTCATTCAGGGCATACTCTTCAGACTGTTTATACAGCTGGAAAATAGCAATGGTAATAGATGAGGGGAAAGAAGTTAATAAGGAACTTACTTTAAAAATTCACTTATCTGTGTGTGTATTTTTGTGGCTCGTGAGCCATTATTGGGAAGCTAGATTTTTCATGGTTACCATTTTAAATGATCTAGGAATAAAATTGCTAGATGTTTTAGTATTTTAAATGCTGCCTTGAATTTGAATGCAAACTTGACATCACAAAGATGGCAGCCTAATGCCTTTTTAATACTGTTTTGCCGTTTGATGAAGAAAGTCATGTTGGTTTTCCATTAAAGAAACCAAGCTTGTCATTTACATATTTCTCCTTAACCAGAGCTGCTGTTAGGGTTTCTGGACTTCTTTCTGTGATCAATTCAATCCCAGGCAGGATGTGTTGCTGCCATATTGGTTTTAGTTGATGAGTCATACACATTGCTCATCAAATAAATGAGGAGATTTGCAGAGGATCTTCTGGGTTTTATAATACACACTTCTACACCCTACTTTCTATTTAGCAAAAAGAACACTCTGTAACAGTTAAGGTATTTTTTTTTTTTATCATAAACACACAGTATGGTTTGAAACCTTGTCTTTAACAAGGTTTTTATTAACTTCAAGAATCACTACTTGGAGTGAGGTCAATTCTTTTACTGTCAATAAAACACAGATTGTGGTTTTGGGATCTTTGACTCTGAGTTTCTGATTTAGAAGGTCTAGGGTGGGGCTGAGAATTTATATTTCTAATAGTTTTCCTGGTGATATTCCTGCTGATATCCCAGGGACCTGAGTTTGAGAACCATTGCTCTAAGGCAGAGGTTCCTACACTGACTTATGGGCACTTAACTGCTCACCTAGTTTTATAAATAAAGGTTTTATTAGAACACAGCTGTACTCATTATTTACTTATTATCTGTGGCTGCTTTCTCACTATGATAGAGCATTGAGTAGTTTCAACAGAGACGTGGTGACCTGTAAAGCCTAAAAGATTTACTACCAAGCCTTTGACAGAAAAAGTTGGCTGACTCTTGCCCTGAGGGTTCCTCCTCATTCTGTTCTCAACTGTGATCAAGGTGCGAGGTGTGGATGTGGTCAGCTCTGGGCAATAGAAGAGCACCCACGTCGTTCCTTCCCTGCCCCTGTTCTCCTGCTCCTGGTTCTTTTGCAGGGTGACTCTCAGAAATGCCTTGGCAATTAGCCAGTCACCCCTCAGTCACTTGTTTCCTCTTCAAAGGGCATGTGCATCTTTATGATTCTTTCATAGAAGTAGAGTTCATTTTGTCATCAGGACAGGTAGCTCGGGCACCTCCCTCATCCTGCGTAAGGCAGGCCTCTTGCATGAGCATCTCCCTCTTGCCAAAGTCTGCTCACACAAAAACAGAACTTTTCTTGATTTGTAACAGCAGTTTCTCACCATGGCCTTCTATGTGGGGACCAAGGCCTTTGCTTCCTGCCAATGCTCAAAAATTTTTGACACTGCCACAGGGCAGAAGGAGAAAGGTTAGTTTCACAGATGTCTAAATATTTGTTTTCAAGCACTTCCTGAGGTGGACACCTGGACTGCAGGATTTCTTGATGTCCAGAATTTCTCTGCATGTCAAGTCTTTGATAGTCTACCCACCCAAATGATTTTTGTTGCACAGATATGTTATTTATTGTGCTGTGCCTTTGTTCATGGGTCTCTTTTCCTTACAAAGTATGCGCTTCTCCTAATCACTTGGTTAATATCTCTGCATCCTTCATTCAAGTACTGCCTTCCCCGCTTTCTTCAGAGGTGTACAGTTGACACTTCTTTGTATTCCCATGATTCTTTAGCATCTCAGCATCAGTGAACTTTCTTATCATTTCATAGTTACTCATTTATAGCTGGGCCATTACTATTTTCTGTATGTCTTATCCCTGCACAATGATAAAATATGGGTAATATTCAAAGCTGTGTCTTGAATGAGTCAATAATTTAGGAGTACACTCTCAGATAGGTAAAATCTCCCTTCTACCATATAACTCTACTTATAACCAGAGTTATAAGTAACATGGTAATTGTTATGCTGGCATGATTCCCTCAAAATAGAGCAAAAAAAAAAAAATCTATTGATTTCTTCTCTTCTACCTTTGGGAGAGCTCCTCCATTTTTATCAATATTTAGGAATATCACAGCTCTGCTGGTGGCAGAGTTCCCCACCAAATCAATCTCATCCAACCTGTTCTTGGAACCTCCCAAGATTAGGTAAGTATACAAAGAGAATGATGAGGAAGAATTTTGCAAATCCTAGGCACTGCACAAAGCTCTGGAATTATTACACACATGTAGTGTCATGGTGCCATTTAACCTTCTCTTGTACTTACTAATTCATTCTTTCTTTGGAGAAACAAAGCCAAAGACTCATTCAACATCCTTTCTTTTAGTCTTGGAGAAGAAAGAGGGGGGATGATACATGTTTTTATTCTGTGCATCTCAGAATTGTTTCAGTCTGGAGAGAGAGCAGCTCTCAAGGCCCTATATTTTAAACAACTATTTTTAAACAGTAGCTTTCTTCTTAGAAACACTCATTGCTTTGACATTTGCAGATTTGCTACAATGGAAGGTCAATAACTGTGCAATGTTAGAAAGTACATCCCTCTCTGCTTGGTCCCTCTGGAGAAAGGCAATTCATACATTTTTCAGAGCTTGGACTATTGTGTTACCCAGGTGGAAGGGTGACTTTTAGGGCCAGTGAGCATGGAATTTTCTCACTTCATCCCAATTATGGAAACACCTGCACTAAATGGCACTTTGAAAATTACAGTGCTTGATTCTGCATAGATATGTGGACACATGTCCCTGAAGAAGGATTTGCCCTAGCAATAAGGGGTCATCCCTTCTAATTTTGATGTCACCTGTATCTTAGCCTCATTTGAAAATCCTAATATTCTTTAGTCATTATGCTCCTTCTTTAGTCATTCATTCATTTACTCATGCAACAATAATTTATTAAATTCTGACCATCTGCCAGAGACTAAACCAAGTGCTATGGATAAAGCTCCAGTCTCTCTCATGGATGAGGTTGACAATCTTACAAGAAAGAGATTGGGTCTATAAACAAGAAAGTACATGATATAATTGAAATAAAAATGAAGCAAAAAATTATATAACCTATTTTAGCTAGGGCCTATAAGGAAACTTCCTTCCCATGGGAGATGGTATTAGAACTTTGACTTAAAGAATGGGCTAATCAAGCCCTGGCTGGTGGCACAGTGGATAAGGCTACAGTTTGCAAACCCAAAGGTTGCTGGTTTGAGTCATAGCCAGGGCACATAACCTGATTGCAAGCCAGGTCTCTAGTCAGGTCCATAGCTGGAGGTAGGGGAAAGGCAACCATACACTGATGCCTCTCTCCCTCTCTGCCTCTCTCTCTTCCCCTCTCTAAAAATAATAAATAAAATCTTTAAAAAAAAGAAGAAGAAGCTCATTAGATGCATAAGAGAAAGAAGAGAGAACATTTAATGTAGGGGGTAGAGTGTGCTGTCAAAAGGCAGAATAGAGTATCAACTTAGGGAATGATGAATTGTTCAGTGTGGCTGGAGTTTTGAGGAATAGAGTGGGAGGAACAATGAGAAGGAAAACTAAACAAAATTGGGTTTTAGAGGACTTTGAATGCTAATGAGTTTGGCTGTTATTTTTTAAAAGATTTTATTCATTATATTTAGAGAGAAAGGGTAGGGAGGGAGAAAGAAGAGGAGAGGAACATCAATGTATGGTTGCCTTTCACCTGCCTCCAGCTATGGACCTGGCTGGAGACCTGGCT